>OMLB01018158.1:0-11166 GCA_900302555.1 Myripristis jacobus | reverse complement strand
ATCCTTTAAATTTCTTCTGTGTTTTTTCACCTGTTGGCTTTGGGATTTTTTTTTTTGGCATTTCACTTTATTTGACAGTCGTAGTAGAAAGACAGGAAAAGCAGGGCAGCGAATGGCCTGGGCTCGGATTTGAAGCCAGGACGCAGCCTTAACAAGTGGCATGCGCTCTACCAGGTGAGCCACCAGGGTACTTTTTCTCGTCTACCATGAGAGTTCAGGTCAGGGGGTGTTGTTTTGTTTTCTATATTATTATAAATAAACTTGAACTTGAAACTCAAGGTTTTAAGTCTGCTTAAGGTCCTCTCAACTGAGATCTAAGTAAGGTTTCTATTGTAAGCGCTCATTAAATATCTGATTGTGGGTATGCCTGGATGACTCGGTTATTTTGAAATAAAGAAAACTATCTTGTTTTTGCTGGCCTGAAGGACACTAGGTAGAAGATTTGGTGTGGTGGTGAATGTACCTTTACCTTATTATTTTACATATCCTGTAGTCACGTGTATGGGCGTGCGACTTAAACTCGATGTAAATAAGATAATACAAGAGAGCACGTAAACATGCGCATAAACACGTGTGCCATGATGTCTTACCTCCATAGAGTAAAGATAGCCTGGATTCTCATGCATCAAATACGGCCACCACAGGTTTACATCTGTCACTTTCAGGACTCCAGATGGCCCACTGGAGGAGGCCACACAGCGGCCATGTTTGTCTGTCAAAGTGACCTTCACATTGGTTGTGGAGGCACCAAGGACTGACACTTTGTAGCTGACGAGACCTGAGATGCAGAGGAAACAAACCTGAGTAATGTCACACAGACAGACGTGAACAGTCAGGTGATGCAGTGGAATGGTGTTAAAGATAAGAAAATGGGGCGTGTTTTAGCTTTAAACATCTTATGATTTACCAGTGTTATCAGAGAAGTCGGTCACCACAGTGATGTCATCTACATACGCCTTAGGAGTGGTGTACAGCAACACAGGGCGGTGAATCCCGGCATAGTTGAAGAAGTCAAAGTTGGTGTTTTGCACAAAATAACCATTGGGATACCTGTCGAACAATTACACAGCTTACATTTTCTTTTCTTCTCCTTATGAATATGAACCAACCACTGATTCGCTGCACCAAATGCAAATAACTGTAGATATCAAAAGACTGAGGTTACTTGGAGGTGTCATCCATGTGCTGGATGGTTCCTGGAGGCAGGGTCTCCAGAGTTAGTGTGTTGTTGACGGCAATGGTGATCCTACATGGTGCCCCTGGGTTCTTGCGGATTATATCACCTATCTCAGCCTCGAAGGGAAGATGACCACCATTGTGCTCCATCACTTTCACTCCGTTCACCCACTGCAAGGATCAGCACATGACAGTTGGACCAAAAAAAAAACAACAACAACAAAACTATTTGTATTCAGTATGACTGGGAAGGTAAGCGACACATACCACCACTGAGTAATAGTGAGCACTTCCCACTCTGAGCACCACCCTGGTTCCTTTGTCGGCAACCCAGCGGGCAGGCACCACCACCTCTCGGTCGTACCAGACCCAGCCAATGAAATCTCTCAGCTTGGGGTCCTGGGTGATGTCATTATAGCTGGCAGGAACTGGCATGTCAATCACTGGACCAGTCTGATACACAGGATCAAGAGGTCAGATCAGATGTCTGAACACAGAAACGGAGAAGAAACCTCTAACAAGTCAATTTAATATTCCTAATGTGGATTATAGCATGTCGTTGGTATTCAACAGTGAGATTATAGTAGCCTTATTATACCTCATGGTCATTTTGTCTCTAACAGTATCAATGTAATATTCCTATATGGACTTAGTTGTGTCTAAATTGATACAGAACCTCGTTTTTTTTTGAGTATTTTTATCTCCAATGCAATTTTTTTCTGTTCTTTTGTTTAACATCAGAATACAAGACATACGGGTGCCTCTATGGGCCCATTTTGTTTTTCCAGATTGAGTGCACACAGCTGCGTTAAATTCAGTTAGGTGTTAATGTGATGTGATAACAACTTCCCTATCAGTGTGTTGATGATGACCATCCTGCTGGCAACCTGGCAAAGACTGAGCTGCTGCATCACGCCTGCCTAAGTAGATTGGACTCAAGTGTTGGTCATTATCATTCTGCCGGAGCCAGAAGGGTGTTATCAGGTTATTCATTCTCACATTGTTTTTAATTAGAGGACTGTCCTCTCTCCTTTCCAATTTACTAAAGAATGACCAGACTGGAACATATACTCCTGCAGTGAGGAGATACAGGCAGTAGTTTTTGGACAGAGGAGCACTGACTGCATTCCTTTAGTTACGTTTTGTTTACTTGATCTATGCTAAGGCTCTCAAGCAGGTCTGATTAATAAGTTCATATGCAGTTACATTTTTTTTTTTTTGTCATTTTTGCTTGGTTTGCATACTTTGGGTGACCACAGTTTTATGCTGACTGGTCCTTCACAGTGACCATTTTGACCACAGTGGAATTTTGTGGCATATTTCGCCTTTGATATCACTATAATGTTCCTGCTGAGACTTATAATATGTTTGTGGTACTCATCAGTGTGTTTACAATGACCGTACTGTACTTCCGGTAATTCTATACTTATTGTGCCGTCACAAGGAACTGCAGCACTATTTAATATGATATATTTCAGGACCAATAGTGGTGTGTAATATTGTAAACCTTTCTTGTTGTTGTATAGTGTCCTTGTAAAATGTATTGAAGCTCTTTTCCTGATTGGGGTCGTTTGACTTGTCTGGAGTCGACGTGCACAGGCAAGGAAACAAACACACAGAGGGCAACAGGAGCGCTGTTAGCGGATTATTTCGTCGTGTTTACCTCCGCCAGGCGACTTTTGTACCAAGCCGAGTCAAAGCCCAGGCTCCTGCCGGGGGACTGGTCTGCTCTGAAGTCCCACAGTCCGCTCAGCTCCTTCAGCTCTCTGGAGGCGGACTCCCGGGGGAAGAGCATCCCGCGCTGCGGCACGGAGGCCCCGTCCCGCGCGGCGCACAGCAACAGCACACCGAACAGCGCGAGCTTACCTGGGTCACCCATACTTCACGCGCCCCCGACGTCCCTGGATAACAGCGCGAGCCCAGTCCGCTGCTCCTGTGGCGGACTCAGTCCAGATTCAGTCACGCGGGCACTTCCTCAGAATCACGTGACCATGAGCGTCCTTACTGTGTTGCCTTGCCGTGATGTCGGATATATTGCAATTACAATTTAGTCCCATTTTGTTATTTATGGTTTTTTTTTTTTTTTTTTAGGACCACAAGTTCGCGTCCAGTTGTGTTTACGACTCCCGTGCTGGGATGCAGGAGTTCACATGGAGCACATGAAAGTAGCATTACAGCTCTTCTGTCGTCAAAACTTAGAAATGACCCAAACAGAAAATATAAAACATGAGTAAATGGTTACTTTTATGAATTCGCAGTGTTATCTCACGCCTGCTCATACAGTTTCTCCAATGCAACCTTATTTTTTATATGCTGCCTTCATGTTGGTTTCTTATGAATTCTTAAGTGAAGAATTCATAAGAAGAATTCACAATGAAGCATACATGTTCGGAAACAATAACAAAATATTCCCTGTAACACACGTGTTTTGATACCTGCTGAGTGGGTATGTAGTTATTTTATGTCTTATTCTGCAGCAGCACAATATGAGGACAAAAAAGAGGCCTATGTCTAATTGATGTTTTGACTAATGTGGGTTTGCACAAACTGTGGGAGATCTATCTGCTAAATCCAAGCCTTAAAATAGAAACATATAATATTAGTATCTCCTTATACACTCGTTGCCAGTTAATAATATATAACTTTTTTTTTTTTTAAATGCACCACCTGTATCGTGTCTGCTCTGTGCCACTGATGGATTTTTTCATGTCCGCCCCTTCGTGCTCGCTGTTTCCGTCTGCACTTGAAAGCAGCAGCTAACCAATGTTTGTGTTCTTGATCTCGACACTAGATGGCGCCAGATAGTCGTACATCATCACCGACAAGTGGAGCATGATACAGCGCCGTGCATCTGTCTGTACATATCCACCTCCACAAATACCACTTACAGGTTAGTGAGAAGGAAACCTGAAACACTGGTGGCCGATGGTTGATACAGGATACACAGTTATGATCAAGTTAATTTATATGGTTTTATATGGTTCAATGTCATGTGGAAATCAAAAGTGAAAACAAGCCACGTTTGGAGACAAATTGTTTAAGGAGGAGAGGCAAAAATATAAGAATGTGGCCCCTTGCATAAATTATTCAAAGAGGTATTTGGGAAGCACACCCCACATAGTTCAAATCTTTTTAAATTTGAATTTTGTTTGATTTTTGATCCTCAAGCATGGCAGCCCCACTGAAGACATTTTTCAGTTGAAATTGATTGACAGCTGGGCTGAAAATGCTAACGAGTTGAGCTGTAATTTTCAAACTAAAGTAAAAAGACATTTTGACAGCAGATTTCTTTTAATACACTGAAAGTTTCCCTTTGCAATCATTCAGGGTCTGGTAGAGGTCTACTGAGTTGAACTGAAAAAGCTAGAGCAAAATTTTTAAGTGATGGAATGACAGTGTTATAAAACACACAACCATCTGCTCATCAGGCCCTTTGAAAGTCTACTGTGTCTACCTAAAATTAACACGCTGCAGCTCCAAATCTACACCTGTGGCACAGGCCGCGCTGTGGAAATGAAAAGTACAATTTTAACAGTGAAGGCACAGATATGAAAAGCAGCACAGTTAAATCATTTAAGTCAGTCCCCCATTCATTGTCAGCGGACGAGCTACAGGCTGCAGAGGGAGTGATAAAACTCAAATGAAAGACAACAGGTACCTTTTCCTTGCAGGACTCATACAGTGGGATTTCAGCATTTGTGATGCAAATAGCCTAAAAAGGGGATCAAATGGATTTGTTAATCCATTCTTTCACGCCTGGGTATAATTGGCCTGATATAAGCTTTTGTCATTATTATGCTTATTTATCATTAAAGGAAACCTGGGTCATTCATGTGTGTGGAAAGTGCAAACCACTAAGCTCTATTTAAACGTTTTACTCCATAAGCCTGAATCCCTGCAATTTACTCACTACAGTCTAACCACCTGGACCCTTACATGCATAAATCCAATTTTGACTCGCCATATTCTAGCTATTTCCTAGTTTGCATAAGATATTGATTGCAGTAAGTTAACTTAAATATGTCAAACAGAGAATGTTCCCGATTCCTTGTTGTTTCTGATTGAAAAATGCTTTCTTCTCCCACATAAATACTTAATGCTTGAGGAAGTGATTGCGGACTCTTGCTGGCTAAAAGGCAAAGTACGCTCTCTGTTTTTTACTCCTAATTTATGGCTGCCAGCTTCTTAAACCCAAAGGCCCACTGGTTCCACTCAAGAATTTTTGTTCCCTTTCATTCTTTGAAGTTTTCTCATGAAATCAAAATACTTCACGTTGACCAAGTTAGGTCCTGAGGTTAGACAACTATGTTCCCAAGACGCATAACGTAATCAACTGAATTTAATGTTGGGGTTTTGGTGCATTCAAAAGGCTCTCTGGCAGCCGAGTGAAATTTATTTGTAAGGCACAAACAGGACAGGTTTGGCCTAAAGTGCTTTACAGAGAAACAAACGTCTCATCCGCAGTGCTACAACTCATCCACGAGACTTCCATCTGTCTGAAACTAATGTAGGGTTAATGCTGAGTTCACAGCTAATTTCCTGTCTGAAGTCTGTCTCAAGTCATTTTCCCACTCATTCATTGGGAAAATTCAGAATAGAAGTACTTTTAATCTATATTTAGGTCATTATTTGGTTCTCACCCTATATGTCTGATGTCTGGTTTACCATCCCTATCTCCTTCACTGTGCTGAACGTGGTAATCCTTGGATTACATGATCCAGTGGCAAAAAGGAAGTGTAATTAATCCTGGATACTTCTCAAAAAGCGTTAAATCTTATTACAGTCACAATGTGGTGTGAGACTACTTATCCAAGGTGGACTACATACTGTGACCCAGATTTTTCCCTCCTCAAGATGTAACCATTACCTGCCCTTCAACTCGATTGCTCTTTCCCTTTTCTTACTTTTCTTTTCTTTTCTTTTTTTTTTGCAAGTCCCACCCGATCTAAAACCTTTCCATCACCACTGACACAACAGGAACCTGTTGCAAGACAAGTTTGTTTTGAGGCTGCCCTCACAGCCACAGTCTGGCCCATATCCTCCCTGCAAAATATGAAGAATCTGCTTTTTTTTTTTTTTACTTTACTTGGCTCAGGTCCTTATATAAGCCCTCTGACTAGATTAATGCAACTCCCTCCTATGTTTGCCCCCCAACAAGTTCAGTCAAATTGATTTGTGAAGCACCAACACAACAGGTTTGTCCTAAAGTGCTTTACAGAGCAGCAAACGACTCATCCACAGTGCTCCAAATCGTCCATAACACCACCATCTGCCCTGTTTCCCCCTGCTCTGACTCTCATTAGCCATCCACAGCCGATTCAAATCACTTTCACTGGTCTACGTGGGCAACAATGGCAGCTGTTCCCTTTCACATGATGATGCTCATGTTCCCACCCTGTTCCCTGTAGCTACTACACTTTATACTGCCTTCCTCTCTACAACAAGCCATCAGCCTCTGTGGCTTCAGCATCTGTCCCCAAATTTTGAAATGATCCTCAGTTACAGCTGGCTTTGTGTTTGTGCTGTCACATCAAGCCTTCTCTGCACTCTGCGCTTTGAGAAAAAAAAGAAGCAAAAAGAAAGAAGTGCTGAGCAGTCAGTGCACTTGTTTTCCCGCTCTACCTGTATGTACTCCCATGCAAACATTGTGTGTGTCTTGTGTCTGTTTGTTTGGTTTTCCATGCGTCAATGCATCCCGCCATGATTTCTTTGTAGGCGCTCTGTGACCGAGACACAATGCTCAGTGGAGCTGGAGGTTAAAAAGGAAGCTGTAACCTTGGCCTAGAAAAAAGTTTGGCCCAGGTCATGGCCGTGTTAGGCCCGTGTGGGCTGCACAGGCTCGTCTGCTGGCAAACACATGGGTCATGGCAATCCATCTGACTGGCTTGCTGTTTACAAAAATCCTCTCTTTTTCAGTTTATAATATTGCAATTATAGTTTCTTGTGCTTGCCTTTTATTAGGCCTCCAGTGACTATATGATTACCAGGTTGTGATGTTCTCTGTTGCTGCACCTGTTACTGGATGTCATTGTTAATGATAATAGTGTGAGCTGAATGCCTACAGTGAATTTGGAATTACACTGCATCACAACAGGGTGGCATTTAGCTTCATATTTTGACTGTGTTCAACTTCCAGGGTTTGCGATTGTGAATTAAAAATAAAATCTACTCCAGTCACTCGGAGGAGGACTAGGAAGAGAAACTGAGAGAGAATATTTGAGATCAGAATGGAGCTCTATAACTGTCATTGTTTGGATGTTCATATTTTACCGCTGCGGTAAATGAAACATGAATTTTTTTGTTCATGAATCATCTCTATTGCTTGTCATTTTTGAAGCAGGAGTTGTTGTTTTTTTATACTTGACCTAGTATTAAACTTGATCTTATAATTCTGTATGAATAGATTTGCTTGGCACAAACTAAAGAGCAGGCGGCGGTAAAAACAGTTTTGAGAGGGTGATATTCATGCATTATTGATAAGTAAGCAATGAGGAGAAAAGCAACACAGAGGGGAAGATAGAGAAGATAGATAGAGTAAAAGGGAAAACAATTCCCCAATGCCAACAATTTTTTTTTCTGCTGACGTGCTTTACACAGTCCTGCTTTGCCCGTATTAACATTACATCCACAGGGAAAGACAACATTGACGTGTTTTGTTGTGTAGTGACCTCACTTGTGACTTGCCCAGATCAGTCAACAGAATGATCAGCAGCTGGTTTGTCTGGCAAACCAGATGAGATACAACAGATACACACAGTGGTACAGCGTGTGGCATTCTGCCCAAAGTGCAAAATACACCCAGCACAGTACATTTAGAGTAAACTCTGAATGATAATATATGGTTTTCAAATCCTTATCACAGTGTGCATTTTGTGCAGACACAGAGCCATGTACCAAATAACAGGACAAGTGATATCCTCTGATAATAACATGCACAAATAGCTAACTACATTCAGTGGTATGAATGATAGCTCGCACTGTATTTGATGATGTATTTGATTAGAGGCCTTGGCAATTATCTGGTGGAAGATTTTCTTTTACGGAGTGACCTGAAGGCTGACGTAGAGCTTCAGCATGTAAACAATCACAAAAGCCATCTATCACGCATCGAGTGAACTGCTAGCAGAGCAATTTGTCACCCCCCTGAGAGGACTGTAATACAATAAATAAGTATAATGTCACCATCAACCATCAGGGGCCACACCATCCACTTAAATTGTTGAAATCGGTAAGCATTTGTCTTTTCTATTAATGTAAGAATTAAATAATGATGTAGAAACAGTTTGTCAGTGTTTTTAATCTAACCCAATTCTCAGATTAATCTGTGAGTTTGTTTATTTGTTATGAACTGGAGAGGGTAGGAATGTGGTTGTCTGTATGGGAGAGGAAGGTGCAGGGAATGTGCCATTGTATCATCCTGACTGACATCAGGCGGAGGACAACTGGGGGAAGGACAGTTTCCTCTGGCTGCCTGCCGGTGCCACAAGTTGCGCCCAGTGAACATGTGTTGCAAGGTGAATCGGGTCAAGACCCCCTGCTGTGTGCTTTCTTCCTCACCCTATATCCGCTCTCCTGGCAGGCAGGCAGGCAGGCAGGCAGGCAGGCAGGCAGCAGTAACCTTAATTCACAGTCATTCATAAGCATCTCCGTCTGCACCAGCCACCTCTTAATTTAATAGCAAAGCAAAAGTGTAATAACATCTCATTATATACTTCGGTTCCCATAGTGCAGTAAGATGTTGCACAAATAATGCACCATCCTTTTTTTTGATAAATATTCCATTTGGTGTCACTTATTACCATATTATTATAAATGTATGTAAATGTAAATGTATTATTATAAAGCAAGTTACCAGCTGATCCAAGGCTTGGTACATTGAACTAATTACATTATCCACCTAGAAGTGAAGCTTATTTTATAATGTGATCACACAAAATGCAACACCTTATTACATTTTCTGCAAAGATATTGTGTGTCTGCATTTTTAGTATATAATGATCCTTTTAATACATTGAGGTATTATTATAATTTTTTTACCTTATGCATTATTACTACATGTACAGTTATTACAACAGTGCTATCAGTCCACTTAATTGTGTTCTTAAAGGTGCACTCTGTACAGTTGAGGGTCATGGAGGGTCACTGTCAAAAAACGCTTGAGCAAGCATGCTAATTTATCAGAATCAGGCTGATGATGAGATCCGTGTAGACTCCACATTTTTTTGTCAGTTGAATCTAAAAGGTCCTCACCTCAATTGACCCATAACGCACCTTTAAGTGCCTCAAGGGAAGTAAGACTCACGTCAGGCTGCCATCTGTGACGCCCTCTGCCTTAAATTGTATCCAAACCCAAATGTCCTGGCTGTGGGGCGTCTGCCTAACCTTGACCTTGACTTGATTATCTTTAGTTGGATAGCTGATTTCTGGAGAAATAGGGTGCGACCTAGCGCACCCCTTTCCAGAACACACTCCTCTTCCACCAGTTCACACCAGGATTGTGTAATTTCTCCCTTTCTGTTTGCACTGTGCACTGATGAACGTCAGACCATCACAGCCTCCACGCATGAAACAAAGTTTGCATAAGACTCTGTCGTACAGGACCATGGTCATGTTGTTGAGGACTTTATTAAATGGTGGGACCAGTTATATTTACAGCTTAATACCATAAAAACCAGCACATAACTTATGACTTCCTGAAGAACTCTTAGCCTCTTTTATAGACTCTGATATTAGAGAAACCTATGGAGTTTGTGGACCAGTATAAATACTTGTGCATTGTTCTTGATAATAATAATCAGTGTGAGTGCTGCATGTGCTAAAAGAAAACAGCACCTGCACATTTGGAGTAGACTTTTTGCCGTTTCATGGTGTACAGGGTGCTGATGACCATGTTCTACTGTTTATTTATTGAATTTGTACCAACACCCAGCATGGTCTGTTATTCTGGTAAAGTCGAGATTATGAGAAAGAACAGACTGAGAGTGCTGTCAGTGTTCCAAGAAGAATGGTGTCAAACTCACTGCCGTTTCACCTCTGTACGATTCATGCATTCTCATCCATGGCATTTCTTAAATATCAACAACATCCCCAATTAAAAGAGTTTCAGGTGGTTCTACAAGAGCAAAGACACCTAGTCCCTAAAATTTAAAACAAATAGATCTAAATTTTCATTTGTCCCATCGGCTGCAATTTTAGATATTGCAATTTGGCGATACAACATAAGCTTTGTCTTTTTTCTGGTTGTAAAGGCTGCGTTACAGTGAAAAGATGCGGTTTACCCTAACCCTTTTTCTTCTCTTCTCTTCCTTCCTGAATACAGGAGCCACTGGGGGCTCAATCAGAGACGGTTCCCCCCATTCAGAGTCTCTACCCTCCCAGCTCCTCCTGTTTTCCAGCCACCGGTCGACATCAGCCAATCATCACACTCCTCCACACACCCTCTTCCCCTCATCCCTCAACATGACCCCCATCCCTCCATCCCTTCATCCCCTAACCCTCGACCGTTCATCCCTCACCCTTTGACCCTCATCCGTTAATTCCTCATGCCTCACCCCTTCATCCATCGACCCTCATCCCATCATCCCTCTACTCTTCATCCCTTCATCTCTCAACCCTCATCCCTTGATCCTGCAACCCTCATCCCTTCATCCCTTTTTCCTTCAACCCTTCGACCCTCATCTCTTCATCCCTCGACTCTTCATCCCTTCATCCTTCAACCCTCATCCCTTCATGCCTCAACCCTCATCCCTTCATCCCTCGACCCCCATCCCCTCATCCCTCGACTGTTACCCCATCCCTTCATCCGTCATCCTTCCCTCTGAAGGCTCAATACTCATCTAAGTTCTCCATTACACAACAAACTATTTCAAATTCATATCCTACTGGCATGGTCTTTTGTTAGTGAATGGTAACAGGAGCTACAACACACTTTCTTGTTTTACTAGTATTGCTGCTACAGTGTTCTGCACGTTTTTTTCCTCTTTTGAGCTG
>OMLB01018156.1:0-31763 GCA_900302555.1 Myripristis jacobus | reverse complement strand
ACTCTGTCTACATTCAAGGACAAAATCACCACGCTCAGTAAAAGCCTCTCAGATCCTGCTTCACTGGCAGATCTTGTCAGTGTGTGATGTTCAATATACTGCATGAGATATTTTGTGATGAAGAGCAGTAACTTGTGTTTCTGGTGGAACCACTTCACTGCAAATTGCCTTGCAAACTTAATTTGGTGATCTCCTATGTTTCCCAAAATACCTTTCAACAATCCAGCAAAAACAAAACAAACAAAAAAAAAAAAACATGAACTTGTTACTTTCGGTTCATGGTGGTAATTTGTGCATATATACATATACAGTGCTTTAAAAGTACATATACACAAATGATGCAGTTCATGAAAATAAAGCTGTATGATTTTTGTAATTATTTACTTTAGACACTCAGTTATAAAATTTCCAGCCATGACCTAAAGTTGATCTGATAAAAGGAAAATGTTTATTAATACAGTCAATCTCAACGTATATAAAAACAATTATTTTGAAAACACACTCTATAGCTAGCTAGGTAACTAGCTGGTGAACACTGGGGAGAGTTTATGACCACGGCAATGTCGTGCACATCTTGTGGCTGTGTTGCGTACTGGTTTATTCTCAGCAGCTGTGGGTGGTTAATTTGGTATCTATGCTTCTTCTTTGTTGGATTTCACCTTGTATTATATTGAACATCAATGCAAAAATGGCAGTTGATGAAAGCAGCTCTTGCACTTGGATTCTGCAGGACTGACACAAAAATATTTATTATTGATTTTTTTTTTTTTAGATAGCTGAAACATTTTCTGTTATCAAACTCCACTTTACCTGCATTGGGTCACTTAGGAAAACAAAAACGAGAAATACATCACCAACCAATAAAACGGAATCCAGAGATGCAAGCTATATCACAAGTACCCTTTTTTTTTTAAATCATGTTTTAGGGTGGATTTCTCCTGTAAGACTTGACCAAGACTTGTATGCAAACTCTCACACATGTAATGTAGTTCTCTAGATGTATCATCTGTCTGCCCGCATTCTGGCTAAGCCGACACCGACCTGAAATCCACCTCTTTCTCTGCCTGATGCAATGTTTTCGAAATAATCCACATGGTTAGGCTAGACGTAGCATCCAGCTGGAGGCCACAGGGACAGAGAAAGGGCAACCTGAATCCATCACATCCCTATACCGCTTTAACACCTCTACCCCTCTGCTCGGCTTTCTCTCTTGTTTGGCTGATACATCATGGGTCATGGACTTCTTCCCTAAAATGCAGCTGATGTTACCTGGTGATAAGAGACCCATGTTTCTCAAAAGACCTCACAAGGTCATGCAGCAGGCATTAAGAAAGTTTAACATTTCCTCCATGTTGTCTGATGGGTGAAGGTGTGTTATTGTCCAAGCCTAAACCAGTAAAGAGCAGTTTACTGGTTGAGGCTAAACACCTTTGTTTATCTGGGGATGAGAGAACATGTTTTTTGTTGAGTCTGTGCAGACAGTCCTCTGGTGTCAGGACATTTCTTTCATGTGCCACTTTATGTTTCACTTGGCTTGGACTACACGTTCCTGAAGTCCTCACAGAGGTCCAGGCAACATCTCTATGGTCTGAGTAGAGCAGAGAAGCAGTGAGAGTTTGACCAGAAGACAGAGGCCGGTGGTAGGAGGTGAGCTGGCTGGATATTTTCTCCTGGTTTTCTCGTCTTTGAGCTGTACACCGAGTCTTTTGGAGATCCAGGAGATGGACAGGGTTGGAGAGAGGAGGAGTGAGGGATGCAGAGAGGCAGGGAGGCATTTCCACTCACTAACCTCTCATCCAATCCTGTGTACCCCACGCTTCTTACTGTCTGAAGCGCGGGGCCCACCATGGGCCTGCCAATCACTTCCCTAGCCGCTGCTGACAGGTGCCGTATCGCTGTAGAGCGCCCAACATGTCCTCATAGGAAACGTCTATGTGGGAAGGCAGAGAGCTGAGAAAAGACAACAGGAGGCAGATTTAAGAAACAGAAAACACAGAAAACAGCCTGAACTTGCTGGGAAATGTTAAATCTGAAAATGTCTTTATTAATATGTAAATTTATGCAGTAAGAATTGAAAACACTGGGAGACAGAGAAACACTTTTCATCAGCCGTGCCAATGCCAGCAGGTGAATAGGTAAAACGCTCTAGCTCCATCTAGTGTTCAATCCTCAAGACAAACTTTAGGGTAGTGGATGTACTTTCTCCTTTTAAGTTGCATTTCCATAAAACATTTAAATTTATTTCAGGCAAATAATTAAAATTCTGTAAACAAACAAATAAGCAAAACAACACAGACATCTGTTTGAGCAAATAAAATATAGTTATGTTACTACCAAGCCAACGTCATCTGACCACTGCTACAGGCAACCAGTTTGTTTGCTAGCTACATGGCTGAGGCATGGTTTGAAAAGATATGGACAGAATCTATCAACAGCTGTTTAATACTGGGCAAGCTTCCCGTTGCCCCAATCTAATATTTCCGTTTCATTTGTTGCATGTATGAGACAAAGGAATGTCTTGATTTCTTCATCCGTCTGCACCCGACACTCAACTTTGTCAGAGGCCAGAGGTCAAAAAATAAACTGGTCATGTGATCAAATCCTGTGTACATGTGATTTTTTTACTCCAGAAAATGCACTACAACTGCAAATTATTGCACTATAAACTTTTTGTTGAATTGAGGGGATTTTATTTGACATTTGCCATTTCAATCAAATATTTATTATTTGATATGACAAAATGTGGGTTAAAGGAAAATAGGATACACATGCTGAGTTCATGTTCATTAATTCCGTCATTAATATGATTTAATGACACAAAATGCAACCACACACACACAGAGACAGCGGCTTACATGAACTCAGTGAGGCGGATGTGCCAGGGGAGGAAGCCCAGTGTGCTGTCGATAGGACCAAACTTCACCACCAGCTCTGGATCTGGAATATTCTTTGACTCTAAAAGAAGCACAAAGAGCCTTCATCATCATCAACACAGCTGGTTTACTACACAGATCCCCCCCTCCGCACAGGCACACACATCATACTCCTTGAAAAACGAGTTTGTGTAATATTTAGCAAGGCGGGGCAAGTTTATTTATATAGCACCTTATCATACACAGAGGTAATTCAAAGTGCCTTACAATCAAAAGATTAGGAAAAAGAAAAGAAAAGTCAGATAAGATAAAGATAAGACATTAAGATAAATAAAAGTAAAGATAACTTTATGCATAGGCCTATTTAGTCTTCAACTTAGGTTTAAAAGTGTGTATTGGTTGGGGCATATCTTAGTTCCAAAGGGAGCTGATATCAGCAGCAGGCAGCATAATAGCTAAAAAATGTTTCACCACGTTTGATTTGAGCTCTGGACACCCCTAACTGACAGACCTACCTGGTTTGTACTCAGCAAAAATAACTGCAACATATTTTGGGTCCAGACTACTGAGAGACTTACAGAAAATAAGTTTGGAGAGCGTGAATGATCTCTTCAAGACTTACTTTCTCATTTTAGCTGTGTTTCTAAGATGCCAGAATGATGATTATTGTTACAGCTTTGATGTGGCCGTTAGCGAGCTTTGATGTAGCAAGCTCCATGTGAGACAGCGACTCTAACCTCTTCTAAGTTTGACTCCATAATTGACAATGTAATACTAGTCTGGTGACGAGCACACAATTGCACTGTAGGCCATGAAAGATGGAGTGGAAGAAGCAAGTATGGAATGGGAGAAAACATTAACTAAAAAGTCACTCTTCGTGCTAGACTTAATCAACGTGCTCAGCGCCCTACTCGCATACCGTGACTGAGACGTCTGTGGTAACTCTTGCAAATGAAAAGTATGAAGGAACCTCAAGAGTTTTACAACTTGACAAACCAGAGTTACCACAATCTGAACAGAAAACTGGAGACGAAAAGCCAGAGGCTGTTCCCCCAAAGTTACAGCTGGGTGAGTGCTGGGCCGCTGATGCAACACCAACAACACAAAAGCACATCAGACTGCTCTGCTTGTGTAGGCTTCAACAAAAAGACGCACTAGAGCATGTTTTGCTCCAGTGCAAAAACATCCTGTATGATTCGACCCTTGTAATCCACTTGTGATGTCTTGCAGGCCTCTTTCAAGTGAAGCTGTATCAATCTTTTCTCCAATAGATTATTAGCAGGATTTAATTTCTTTTTATACAATGTGATTAATATGTCCAATTGGACATAACAAGCACCATGTTGCCCTGCTGCAGACAATGATGATGTCTTGGGCTGTAATTAAATACAAGGCTTTTTCTCCTAAAAACACAAAGCTCATCTGTGAGCACATCTAGTAACAGAGTGAGCAAGAGCTCCAAGGGGGCGAACAGCATTGCATGACGGGCAACCAAAGCCTCGTGAAGCTGTGGGGCTTTCGTCCTGTTTGTGCCAAAAAAAAAGATTTTGAAGCTTCAGGGCTTTGAAATCAGACAACACAGTGACATCTGGTGTTCTGCAGAAACTATAGCAGTCACTTAACGTCAAGACTGCTCATGAAGCACTGGTGGACTTCACAGTTTGAATCCAATCTGCATTCAGCAGACATCTATGTGTTCTGTGTTCATTTTGATCTTTTTTATCTTGACTGAAAAAAAATAACTGAAATGCTGCAATAAATGTTATTGTGTATATCAATATGGTACAATATAATGTTTACATGTGTTTTCCAAATGGTCTACAGCCTACATGATATACTTGTTACTTTCTGACTGCAAATATTAGGGTGCTATATTCACTGTTGGTGGTATTATCCATATCACCTGCCAAAGGCGATACATTTTCTTCCTTAATGACTCACATTTTCAACAAGTATTTCATATGAGAAAGAAATGCGACTGTGTAATGAGACAAGATGAAGAAATTAATTCAAACAATTTATCACTAGTGTTTGAGGTGTAATTGTGCAATGGAGCAAAGTACAGCGGATTAAAAGGGTTTTTTTGGACTGCGCTTGTGCAACAGGGCAGAATGTTTTTTTTTTTTTCATATTTCTATTTAAAAATAGCCTTTGCTATTTGCTGGGTTTCAGTTGTTGAAAGGCAACCCATGAGTGAGCTGCAAACACCAAACCTTAAGATGTAGTCATTAAAATAATGCTGTTAAAACATTAAAGATACAAATCTGTGTAATAAAAGTCTATACTTAACTTTCAGGCTGAAATGTTTCCACACTCTTCTTGATCACCGTCTCTTGTGGAAATTAATAGTGACTGAGGCAGTTTAATTTTGCCCTAAAGGTCAGGGCAGTGCCAAAACTTTCAAAACAACCAAACCGTTTCTGCAGCTTCAATCACATATAAAGCCTCAGACATCATCGATCATGTGATAATCACAGTTCAACACCAGCTCTGACACACTGCATCAAAGCGGTGGGATTTAAGAGGATGAAGCATAATTTTTAACAAGTGAGTGAGATTATTCTGACTGTGACTGAATAAGATGAGGTGCTCTTTCTGAAATGGAGGATGAACATAGTTAATATTACCAAAAAAAAAATGTAACAGGTGTTTCTTATTTCGTTTCTCATTTTCTCCGTCTGGCAGTGATGTTGTGTGTGAAGGAATTTTCTCTGTAGCTGTAAGAAGAGTTAGACTAACTGTCTGCATGCTGCCAAGGCCATAAGTCTGGTGCATGCCAGACACAGAGAGACAAGAAAAGGCAGACTGATGCCTTTCATGAAGACAGAGCTGCTGACCTCTAACGTACTTGGGTAAGGATTCTCCTTACCTAGGTATGTTGCCAGTGAGGAACCCTCAGAATTGGTGTGGTACTACACAGTGTTTATACTTGTAGTGCTCAAATTCTCTTCTCCTCAACTGAGCATCAATAACCATCCTTTGCGTAAGACATCACAGTCTCCTGAGAGCTCCTTCACTCTTGCTCATTTTCCCATCACATACTGCACGGCATGACTAAATATGAGACGTGTTCAAACAGAAGCCCAGGTTAGTGCACCAGTTGGCACCGTATCCCAAACACCAGGCATGTCTTCTTTTTTCTCCTTTTCAGCAAACTATTTTTAACTTTACATATTTATTGTTTTGTACTTGACATTCCACAATTTTGTAAACACACACACCCGGTCCAGCTGGTCTGCTCAGATCCAAGTTCTACTTATATGATGTGGTTGCAATAAAGCCCTCATTGCACTGCTGCAGATGTGTAGAGTTCTTATTTTTTATGCCTGTGTCACCAGTGTTTTGTGTGGCAATCACAAGGGTGTTTTTTCCCCACTAGGGACAATTAAGTATTGACTTATTTGGATGAGGCATTGGGTTAATTATTAAAAATGGCACATTCATGTTCAAATATGTCCTCTGTGATCACATCCTTTGGAACAAACACATGCACACAGTCTAAAAATCACACACACCGTCCTACCTCTGAGCAGTGTGTCTAGCATGGAGACACTGATGTCTTTGAAGGTCCTTTCTTTGTTTTCCACTGACCGACAAAGCTGCTGGGCTGCCTTGACGATGCTCTGCTTCCCGTCCTCTGGAGATAAAACCTTCACCACTGGCCTGCAGGACAGCACTGACCACAAACACACACAACCACTTTTAGTCTACTGACTCAATTAATAATAATTAAAATAATAAATACTAGGCTCCTTTGTACCTCATTAAACACTCAAGATTAGCTATGTTTGATCCACCTTCATCTATGTTATATTATTACATTACTGTATTGTTAGTTTTTCATCCTCTTGTTGCATGAAAATACAAGCCTTCCATAGATGTGCACCTGAAAGAAGCAAGTTGGTTTTCTACTCGAGCCTGCCTGTTACGAACTGCTGCAGTGCTGGATGAACGTGCCTGCTGGGAGCTAATTTTCAAAAACACAGACCCATTTCTTGAGTCATTGTTACTACAAATCATACAATAAAGCAGAAGGAGTAGGCATAATAAACCCCTGGAGTGTGGCTGTAGCTTTCCTGCCGATGGCACACCTCGAAGAATTTACTGTCAGAACTGCCATGAGCAAAGGGCAAAAGCATTTGATTTTATTGGACTTCATCCATGAGCGTATTACGTGGTGGTGGCACATCACAGCTGTGGAAGACATTACACCATAATTACTTAACAGGTGGAGCAGGATGTTGTTGCTGTCAACCGGCTCTGTTTAACAGCACAAAAATACTTACAGTAACATTTACATCTCCTTTCCTCTAAAATTCCCAATTGCTACTCCCTTGTTCCCTTTTGGTTGGTTTTCATCTGCTGTACCTACATTTAAGCAGCAGTAGGAACCAGTAACTATTTTATAGGAACTGAATCATAGGACGGAATTATACCTCAAGTTTCAGGAAATTACAGGCAAATGTCTGGAAATTACGCTGTAAATAGTGGGCTGTATTATAAAGTTTCAGCCAGAGATTGACTTACGCAAAGCTAACATATCAATTTCTATCTTTTCTCTGCAAGAACTATATGCATAACTAGTGTAATGGGTATTCAGTGACGAGATGGGCAACAACTAAGTGAAGACTACACATGACCAAGAAAGGCAATGCTTTCTAGTTTTCCCTTCAGGCTAATAACCTGAGAGTGACACTTGTTTTTTCAGTGTCCAATATCACACAAATCTCATGTAAAAGAGAGAAAAAACCCTTGGGTGATTTTATTCAAAATATTTTGAGGACGTGGTGAAATGGGAGACAGGATACCCGAATTTTGGTAGCATAGATATCAATACCAGTGAAATTGAATAGTTCTTGGTACTTGATTTGTTACCAAATTACAATCACAAACTCTATTCAGCACAGCACTAAAAAGTAGCAAGAAAACAAATTCCATGTGTCAAGTAAACCTATAAGCTGTAGCCTTCAAGTAGAAAACAAAGCACCTGTGTTGATAATATAAACTCCGGTTACCATTTTCAAAATTTGAGTGTTTACTTACTACTCAAGTATCAATTCTTGTGACATTCCCACAAGGCACTCCTCAAGGATATAAACTACCATTCACCCATAGTGTTTTCCCAAATGAAAATGATAGTTAACACCAGTTGTGCCAAGTCCTTACCGTGGTGCTGATGCTTATCATTCCCATTGCTGAGGAACTCCACATTGTATTTCGATCCGTCTACACCCAGCAGGTCCTGCTGCTGCCTCACAATCTCCTCCAGCAGACGGGAGTTGTTCTTTCGAATAATACCTGGCAGCAGAGACAAACAATAACCATGAAGACATCACTTCATCAAGACAATCAGTAAACTAACATTTTATGATGAGAAAGAATTCAAGACCTTTGCTGATATTATTGAGAAGGTACAGCTGATGGTGAATTGGGACATGTCAGACTTCGACAACATGTTTATTTGCTGTCTGCAGCTGTGTTGAACATGCACGCTTGGAGGAAGTGAGTGTTTCTGTATGGCCCGAAAGTAAGTCTATCAGAAACAGAAATACGTCATTGACACCTGATGGGAAATTGGGTAAAGTCTAGACTAAGCGCTCTAAAAGAAACGTCCAACACAGTCAAACTGGTTCCCCTGTAAAATTTTATTCAGTTGACTTGTGAAATCAGGAAAAAGCTGTCTATGTCAACAGATTTAAGACTTGCACTCACTAGACCATGGTTACAGCTATAAAGAGGCCATTTTTGTTTTATGAGGAGCTGGAAAATGAGCATAACTGCTGAGAGACACAAAATGTGGAACAAACCAATTTACCCAGTCATATGACACATTTCTGTAACTTAACACCAAGGAATTTGAGAAACATCACTTTAAGGGTTGCTCACTTCATTGGAGCGGCAAAGAGGGCAAGAGAGCAGCCAGGATTTCAGCAATGAGTGAAGCAATCTGCGCCAACACATCATCCAGCAAATCAACCCTCTCCAACATACAGAAACACCTGCCAGTTTTACATTGAATAAAACATTATCATTTTTAAGCAAGCCCTACAAATCAGTTCTGTTATAAGGCAAACCTTTGGCCAAGCAGAGGGCCTGAATTAACTTAGTACAGAGTGGAAACATGAGATCAGTCCAATACTTAAACCGGCCTGTAAGCAGATTTTTGAGTATGGATTAAATTTGGTAAGCTAATATTAGTGTCCTCTTAATTCAGCCAGTAAAACTAAAACTGACAGCAACAGAAACACGTGACTGTCCCGCTCCCAAATGAATGAAGTGTAAAATGTTTACCATAATTATCATAGACGCTGACATACGATATACCGACAGCCATACACCAGACCACAAGGTTGGCTATGTCCGTGTAGCTAGGCTCTTCTTCGGCCACCAGAAGGCCGATGTGGACCGGCAGCTTCTCCAGAGCCTGGCCGTCAGAGAGCCACTGAGACCGGCGGCTAGCGGCGCGATTCCCAGTGACCGGGCTGGGATTACTCTCACGGTTTTGGTTTAGCTTCTTCTGGTGATCCGGAAACCCCAGCAGGGCCACCGGGAGGAGCAGAGCGGCCACCGCCCGCTCCCACAGCCGGCCCTTCCAGCTCCGGAGTCGGAGTCGGAGCCAGGAGACGAGCGTCCTATGGAGGTGGACGAGAACGAGCAGGAGCCGCCACAACAAGCCGTACAGCAGCGCCATTACTGTCCGTCCTCCTGCTGAATACAATCTCTACGGATAGTTGTCAAAACCTGTTGCACGACCGCATTCCAGTCCAGTAGCTAGTGGTAACGGGGATAAACGCTAACCTACATTTACGTCGCCAACCGTCAACCGGCCGCCATCTTCCTTCCCCCTGACCCTTCACCCAGCGGCGTGATACACGTAGCTCGCTGATTGGACAAGACGGCCGTGACGTAGGGTTACGCTCCATTGGCAGCCCATAGGATTTTCTCAGGGAAAGGAAATCCAGGGGGTGCAGAGTGGACTTCCTACACCGGCAAAGTCTTTTAATTTCTGAGTTTACTGCTAGAAGTGTGCGCTTAAACTGAGTTTATGAGTGGTAAAGTTGGGAAAGTACCAAGTTAGCGAGGATTCAGGCAGGAGGAGGCACAGTTGCAAAAATAGTCTCGATATAATCCCCCAGCTAACCACAACCAGTGTACTTAAATCCACCGGGCAGCAGGCTAGAGGGGGTCATGTGTTTGGTCTTGTGTACGTGTGTGTATGTGTGTTGTGGAATTTATTTTTTAATATAGTATATAGTTATTCAGACGGTACTCATGTAATCTGATGTATTCATTTTATTAATTATACATCAGGCTATTCATTTTTAGTATGAGGTGCAAATCCAAGACACGATTATTTAAGTCATTTGTTACTTAAGAAATTTTAATGGTATCTCTCTCATACTACTGGGTATATCAGCCTAATATTTTTTTTTGTGCACAGGTAGGACGAGGCTGATATATGATCAAGGACCTCTCGTGGTTGTGGCGATTGAGTACACTTTACTTTTGATCTGCACAGACAGGTTACCAAAGCATGCTGTGATACCATGCCTGATCAGGCTCTCCAAGACAGCCTGATATTAAAATAATAATAATAATAAATAAATAAATAAACTTTTGGTCAACACCAGGAACTCTCAGACGATGTAGGAAATGCAATCGATGTTGTAATCTGCAACACAAGCTGTCCTGTGCTCCAGGTGAGAGAATTGTCAAGAAAAACGCCGAGATATTCTTGAAACCCGCATTCAACCCAACTGTGAACTTCACCATGCATGTTGTGCTATTTTAGCTCATGAACAGCAAGTGAGGTCCTCATCAAGTTGCTGTTTTATTAATTGCTTGTACCTGGAGAGGAGTCTTTCATCAAAACTAATTCAGCCATGTAAATATACAGAATTAAATGAGTTTAAAATAGCTGCTGAGATGATGTATTTAAAATATGTTGCCTCATGTAGGCTACTGTTAATAAAAAATGAACATGTTAAAAATTTATGTATATATGCATATTAACAGTTTCAGTAGAATCAGTTTTGGCAGGGTGGCCTCATTTTTAAAGCTATTAATAACTGTTATATGTTTTTTTTTTTTTCCTTAGTAAAATGACCCCTTGCACTGTGAGAGCAATTTTCACTCTCTCTCCACTATACAGTTTATAGCCACTATATGTCTTGGTTTGAGCTTAGGTTTTCCAGATTTTTGTATCAGCCTGATGATAAGCTACACCTCCAGCCTCCATTTTACCCGCTCACTGCTGTCAACCTCATTCAAAGCTTCTGAACACTTTAAGTACACTATAAGTTTGGGGTTTATAGGAGCCACTGCTGCTTGCTTGCCCTGACCTCGGTGACAATTACTAATACAGCCCATCAAAACCCACAGCTCAGTCACTGTGGGCGATGCAGAACACGGAAGAAGAAAGAAAAAGGTCGCAGGGGAGAGGGACTTTCCATCTCTTGTTTCTCAGTGCACAGCCTGGGTGAAACCTTTCCAAAGATTAATCATCATCTGTTGTGTGACGTAGGTTGAGCTGCATCTTTCTGTATGAAAGGTGCTATATAAATATGTTTATTATTGTCATGATTATTATCTCATACAGGCTCTTGCCACCTTACTCATGACAACCTGCACAGTGGAAAGACTCTGCGAAACTGTCATTTGGATAAAAACTAGCACCAGTGCAAACTAAGTTATTTGTTCCTGCTTTCCATGAAAAGGGAAAAAAGGAAGGAAAAAAAACCCAATGCAAAATAAACCACATCATAACTGCCCAATAACCATAAAAGGCAGGCTGAGGATTATCCAGGGTGAGAGTACGGTTTCTCCACTTCATCTGGAACAATGGCTCAGGTGTTTATCTTGGCTTTAAAAAACAATTCACATGGACAAGGAATTGCCTGTAATGCCAAGGGCTCCATGGTGAAAACAATTTGCAACCCATTCTGTGGTAGACACATGATTTCCTCTCTTTTGAATTCTTGAACTGCTTTTCTCTGTCAGTAGCTGTCCCTTGGAAATGACTGTGTCTGGGGTTATTCATTTATCTATTTAGAAGGAAGACCAAAGGTGTTGACAATTATTATTTTCAGTGATGTGAGTGGTTCCTAAGTCTTTAAATGAGTTTTGAATTTTACATTTGAATGCTCATGCTTGGCCCAGCAGTCAACATCATGTTTTGTTTTGTTCTATTTTTTGGTCAGTCTTATGATTAGTAGTTTATAGTTTTCTCAATAGACAGCACATGCAAATGTTTAAATAGCAATGACAACATTATGTGTTTTTTAAATCATAGAGGTATTTGAAAATGTCATCATGAAAGTGGCCGGTGGTTCATGCACCTGGTACAGCCTGTATCACACGTCAAGTCCTTACCACAGGGGCCCGGGAACATCCCCTCTCTCTTCCCTTTCCTGTTTCCTGGTAATGTCGCCATCAAATAAATCTTAAAACAAAAGTTCTTGAATAAATTATTATTGCATTGTTTTACATAACACCTACTCCAGTAGTGAAGAACCGTATTCCAAAAAAAAAAAAAAGTACCTGAGGTAAAACATCTTAAGAACAAACAAAAGCTCAAAGGAAAGCTTAAGAGGACATGAAAGACTTGACTACAGTCCATGATGATGTAATAACAGATTTAATAATAACATTGGCTTCATAATGGTGTTACTAATGCCTGGTTTTACAGTAATATTGGGTGTGGTGTTAAGATAATACTGTAAGAACAAACTGATATAGAGTGTTAACAGAATAATAATAATGGGCTTCTGGGCTATAGTTATACTGACTTTAATAGCCTGTTTTATTGGAGTAATGTGTGATGGCTTTGACACACTGGTTTAAGAGAACCCCTGTTCTGGAAACACTGGTTTAAGGTGAGAGCCAGTGCAGGCAGGACTGATCGACTGCTCTGCCATCCACTGCTTTTCTCTGCAGTGTGGCAGAGTGTACTAGTTGATCATAACTACGACTGCGTATGTCGGACTTCCTGGTCAGACGGGGCTCCTCGGGAGGATAAAAATACATTATTTATCACACTTCACCTTGAATTATTTTACATTCAAAGTCGTCGTGTTTATTCTGGCTGTGTTGTTTTACACGGGGTTGATTGAGAAATCTGCCCGGAGGCTAGTTAACATCCAAGTTAGCTAGTCAGCTACACCCCGTAGCCAGCTCACCGTCCTGCCCTAGTCATGTCCGCCTCGGCCGGCTGCTCCCCGGCGGCCCAGAGCTCGGCCCTCGGACCCGGCATGTCCATGTTCCGCTGGCTGGAGGTGCTGGAGAAGGAATTTGACAAGGCCTTCGTGGACGTGGATCTGCTACTGGGAGAAATCGACCCGGACCAAGCCGACATCACCTACGAGGGCCGGCAGAAGATGACCAGCTTGAGCTCCTGCTTCGCCCAGCTCTGCCACAAAGCCCAGACCGTCTTCCAGCTCAACCACAAACTCGAGGTTGGTATCCTGTTACACCCCGCTGGTCGTTCACTCCTCTCAGGAAGGTGCGAGTCTGTCCTCCAGTGCCATGTACGGAGGAGTGAAGTCAGTGTTTGTCAGAAGTCTAGCCACTGTAATGTCCCAGTGAAACCAGTCCTGAGGCATTTCTCTCATGCATCACGTCACCCGCTTCAAAATCTTGACGCCTCGGTGTCAAGTTGCGAGCTGGCAGATTGTGCTGACAACAGCTTGTCCACGAGTTCAGGACAAAACAGTGTGCATGTCATTTAGTGAAGGTGGTGAGCCTGGTCAACCACGTAATGCATTTAAGATTTTTTTTACTGGGGCGATCCTCAGCATCTGATAAACTGCAGGAAATGTCACGTGACCGACTTGTTTTCTTTTTTTGTGGTGGGGGGAGGGGGGGTCACTGACATAAAGTCGGCCAAGTTATATGGATATTGTTTATCACTGGTGCATGATTGATTTCAAATTGTCCTGATGTGACTATGATATCTCACCGGGGTTGTCAAAGAAACCTTGGCTGTCAAATGAAGCCCAAACAAGCAAATCTGGTTCTTTTTGACAAGCCCCAGAATAAGCGCTGTTTTTATTTATTAATCATAACACAATAATTAAAGGAGAGGTCATACTGAACCAGAAATCAGTTAATCAAGCAGTGTTTTGCAGCACAACAGTTATGTTTGGAAGATCCAGGATTAATCTAATTTCTCTCTTCTCTCTTTCTTTTTTCCCGTCACTTTAGCCCTATCTCTTGGGGCCATGTCCCACAAGCCGCCATGGAAAATCACTTAGATGCAGAACAATCACTTTAACATCAATGATGCTGACAAATTAAAACAAGCATACAGTGTCCTAAGGGGGTGGGAATCTCCGAGAATCATGATTTTAATTGTTTTTAATTTTAATTGGGTCACATGGCATTTGAGTTAAACACTGATTCTCAGTTTATCATGGTAAGGCTGTTTGTACAATGCAATGCAGTATGGCAATTTTAGACTAATTGTTTGTTTTAAGCAACTTGAGCTGCACCTGATCAGGCACTGTAAGTTTGCATGTTCCCAGAGCGCTTGTAAGTGGAATGACGAAATGTAAGACCCCTTGAAATGGACTCCTACTTTCTTGATTTTATGTATTTCCTGTTGAAACAGGATGTTTGGGCGCGACATGGTGCAAGGAAAGATCATTCACAAGTGCAAACCAAAAGGACAGACCAAATCCTAACCCTAACCCAACAGAACATCAGTTTGGGAGAGAAATGTAGTTTTATGTGAAGGGATAAAGTGGATGAGAGAGGTTTTTTATAGATTGGTCAGGGTTTTATTGTTTAAAATTTTACTTTATACCCACTAGTGCAGGATGATGTCACTATTTAAGACCCTCTGTTGTACAGGAAGTAGAAGTCATGTGAGGTCATTACATGGGAACTTTTATCTGTTTTATTTCTTTATTTCCATTTGTTCTGAAACCTGAAATGCAGCCACACATTTTCCATAAGAATCACTGGGCTGCTTAATGATCTGCCACTCACCGGAGAGCCAGTTTAGAGAACATGTTTTGGTCAGAGGAGCTACAGTTGTAATCAAAACTGAGCTGCAGTGCCACCAAAGGAGTAGAGTTTCAAATAAACAGCAGTGTCTGGCAGCGAACACCAAGACCTCCGGGAATGCCCACCCCAAGGGTTTTGGTGTGGCTCAGCCTAGGGTTAGGAAGAGGGGTGTGTTCCTGGAGGTATGCAGGTATTTATGTCTGACCCCTTTCAAAATAAAAGCTTAAATGTAAATGTTCACTTGTTCCAAAACTGTAAAACAACATACATTCATGTATCAGTGTTAGGATTTCTACAAAACCAGTAGAAATTGCATTTGAGAATATTTATTTGTTTATTTTTCTTGCCCCTAGTGTAACATGCCAGCTGTGAGTGAGCTCATTTATGGATTTATGAGATTTCGTTTAGCATCAAAGATGGAGTTAAACTGAAAATAAAGCCCAGTTGGAGACAAAATATAAAATACTACAAGAGTGATTGCAAAGTAATCTGAAAAAAAGAAGAACACCGGGATCAGCACTTTACTGATTTTGTGGTCTCTGAAACAAGCCAGCGCAGAAGAGGTTTTGACCTGACCTCTCTGTCTTCTCTCTGTTCTCTTTATCCCACACTCCCTGCCTCTATCTTTTCTTCCCTCTCTGTCTGTCCACCCGTCAATCCCAGGCCCAGCTGGTTGACCTCCGCTCAGAGCTGCTGGAGGTTCAGGCCGAGCGAGCAGTGGTGGAGAGGGAGGTCCATGACCAGCTTCTGCAGCTTCATGCTCTTCAGCTGCAGCTTCATGCAAAGCAGGGCCAGGCCGAAGACTCAGACTCCATAAAAGACAGACTGGTAGGTGAAGGGTGGAGGATGAGATGCTGTCTAATGGAGGTACAGGATGCTAAACGTAACCAGACAGTGAGATGAGGTGAAATGTTTTGATCCTCGAGGGGAACTTGGGTTATTGGTGTAATAAATAGTAAAAGAGTACAACAAATAAAACATAGTGTAAAATATGGCCACAAGTTGCACCTGTAGATATGCTGTGTTCCAAACTGTGACATGATAGGAATAAAATTTGCAGGAGGAGTAGCAGAAAAACCCTGTTCTGGACCAGTTTCTGAATGATGGAAAATGAAAGCATTCGGCAGTAAAACCTGTCATAACCAGATGAATCATTTGACAACACACATAGTTAGGTGACTATAGCAGTGGGTTTCAGAAAAGGGATTGAGAGACCTTCAGCGGTCCTTGAGCGGCTTCCAGGGGGTCCTCAGAAAATTTATTTACTTTATTATAACTTAATTCATTCAAATTTGTTACAATTTGTTGTTAAACATTTTTTAATGTTGAATCTATCCATTCCTCTTCAATGGCCTGCCTCCTTGGTTGAGGTCTGCGATCTACTGAGTGCATTTTCTAATTAAGTATCTAGTTATTATGGATTTCCCATGTTTCTAGGAGTCTATTCACTCTAATATAGGCTAATGAAAATAACGCTGCTTTGTAAGACAATGAAAATATGAAACAATGATAGGCTAATCAGGCCTAAATAAATAAAAATTTTGCTATTTGAGAGCTCGGCCACAGTGGTTGGAAAAATTCTGGCCCAGAGAATTATTTTCTGTCACAGAGGCGCAGCATGTGTGTGTACCTGTCAGCCGTCAGCTGTAGTGTGTGAATGTGTTCATGGCCAGCTTTTAGCAGGAGACATAAGGCAACACAAAGCAACATGATGGTCTGTCTCGGTTTGTGCCTGTTCTTTGAAGTCGGCTCGGTGTGCTCTGGGCCCTAAAGGAAAGTCAAATGTGAAATGATGAGGTGAATATACTCCCTGCTGCTCCTTTTCCCATCCTCTTCATCATCCTGTTTCAGTAGTGATGTGCTTATTTCTCCATAACGCTTTTATCTTCTGTTCTCCCTGAATGGTTGAATTTCTCACTATCACTGCTGAGTCCGTTGAGCTCCTCTAATCTTTGACTTCTTTCTCTTCCTCCTCTGCTTCTTTTCACCTCAAGCCTGCACCCACAGTAGAGGAGATGGTAAGTGTGTGTCTGTGCATGAGCTTATGTTTTTTGTGTGTGTGATATTTTCCTCTGTGTTTCACGTACGTCAGTCCTATTAGCCGTCCAGCCCAGTAGCAGCCCATTTAGTCTGTGTGGCAGTGTTTGGGCTAATTTAAGTTCAATTCAGAATATCATCTGAAATATGTCAGCAATAAAATTATGAGAAAAACACCGTCTTTAATAAATTGATTGGATTTAAAGTGAATTAGCCAGACTTCCCACATGTCGTCTCAATGCAAAGCTTTCCCAATCCACTCAGCTGTTATCAAAGAAACTGTAATTCAGTTTTACTTTAAATGGTTGCTATGTAAGATATGCCAGTTTTTGAAAGGGGTTTTGAGGCTCCTTTTGAAGCCAGCAAACTGGATCAGTCATCCCTCTCTGCTATGAACTTGATCCATCTATTGAGTGCAAAAAAAAACGTTTTTAATGAAATGGTTTTATTAGGGGTGGTAGGGGCTGATGACGCAGGCTCTAACCGGGTATTTAGCAGAGAGACTTTGAATTTTGTTGGCTCGTTTTTGTGCGTCTTGCTGAACTGTGCTTGTTGCTTTCACTTGACTTCCTATGCGCAGTATTTCACCCAAGCGGAAAGAAAAAAATCGTATTGTTTTCAGTAGTTATTTTGATTAATTTCTGTCATTAGATGATGTGTCTAATTGAATAGCTGAATGTAAATATAAATTTAGTTGCATGTATATTAAACTTCACTCGGTCAATAGAGGCATTCAAGTGTAGTTATGAATGTGTTACAAATTTTGTCCCTCATCTGGGGATTTTCACTTGATCTGTGATTATAGTCTTTCATCTCTCATATAAGCATCTGTACTGAACAACAACAACATCCTGCTCTGGATCAAACAGCGAAGGTGATCATGTATTCACACCGTCTACAACTTAGTTGCTCTGTGGTGCGTGCAACTGCATCTGTGCAGTAGTACTTCATAGAAATGTTTTGAACAGGAAAGTCATGCAGCTTTTGCTTCACCTTTTTGTGACTGTCTATCATTTTGGTCAGTTAACTTAACCAGCCACTAAGCACCAATTAGGTTGCATCCATTGAAAATAAACAAAAACATCAAAGTGATTTAAGATCCTCGCATTGACTCAAAACAGTGAAAGCAACCATTTTCCGTTCATCATTTTTGAGTCATTTATACCTGCCGTTTCTCAAATGAGTTATAGAAAACTGGAAACCTTTGAATCGTCAATCAATTTATTGTCTACTTTGTACATTTTACCTGTACTAGTACTCAGTAGAAGCAGCTGTCTCGTCCATTTTGTATGCTTTACCTGTGGTAGCAATCACTAGGAGTAGCTGCGGTCATCAGGCTGAAGGCCAGCCACTCATTTTGTTTATGTTGTTTGCTCTGTGTGCGTGTGTGTGTGTGTGTGTCTGTGCATTAGGAACGGGAGCTGGAAGCCAGTAAGAAGGAGAAATTGGCAGAGGTGAGGCTGGACGCAGAAGTGAGGTTGCACAAGAAGGAGAATGAGGCCCTCCGCAGGCACATGGCAGTACTTCAGGCTGAGGTGTACGGCGCCAGACTCGCCGCCAAATACCTGGACAAGGAGCTTGCTGGCAGGTACGGGCTCACCAGACCTGGACGTTAGAGGGGAGGGCTTGTGTCCAGAAGGTTGCTGGTTCAAATCCGCAGACTAGCTGAAAAATGCGGGTGGGGACAGGAGGTACCTGTCCTGTTTGACATGATGTAACCATTACGGACACAAGGTCCAGGAAGAGCCTAAAATAATGACACTGCAGATAAAAGCACCAAAAATGAGGTTACCCTTCAGAATGAAATGAGGTTAGCAATCCAGGAGGGGCCTCAGAAGTTGCTTTTCTACCTTAGAAGGAGCCAGTTGATGTTCAGGCACTTGAAGGTATGCCGTTGGAGGAAGTTGCTGCTCTGCTTGTCCCATTGCAACTGTAAATAATAAATAAACACTAGGATGGATGGATGGATTGCCTGAAATTGACAGTGCCAGTTTGTGCATTTGATTGGCTGGTGTTTTATCTTCCAGGGTGCAGCAGATCCAACTACTGGGCCGCGACATGAAAGGGCCTGCCCATGACAAGCTGTGGAACCAACTGGAGGCAGAGATCCACCTCCACCGCCATAAGACAGTCATACGAGCCTGTAGGGGGCGTAATGATCCAAAGAAACCGCTACCCTCGCCTGTGGGCCATGTGAGTGTTAACCTGCTGGAGAATCAGTCGGATCCCAGTGGCTGCAAACTTCTCTGCTCAAATTGACGGGCCACTCATTTAGAATTACGTTTACCTTTACATTTCCACTTCCAGAGTTTAAATCTTCTCTTTGACTGATTTCAGGACCCCGACATGTTGAAAAAAACCCAGGGAGTCGGCCCAATCAGGAAGGTGGTGCTAGCCAAAGAAGATCATGAGGGGCTGGGCATCTCCATCACGGTATGAAGTTAGAGCCACTGCATTATTGTTACCTTTTTTGTGGTATTGTAGCCTGAATTCATAATGGATTTAATTGAGTCGTTGAATAAAAGAAGACGTTTAAGGCAAACTCCTACTACTGTTTACAGCAGCACTGATACGAAAAGATAAAAAAAAATATATCCCCTGCTGTTTGAACCTGCATTAGACTGCCTGGTCAGCTACATACAGGTGTGTTCATTAGATCTCCTGTGTCTTTACTCTGCTTTGATTAATTATGCTCTGCCTTTCATACACTGAAGTGATAGTAACAGACTAAAGGAGATCATGTGACATTCCTGGTCCTTGCTAATGCACTTGACACTCTACACTATAATCTATTCTGGGAGGCTTTTGATTTCATTAAGGCTCCATTTAGCATTAAGAATCTCATGAGAGCAGATTCCTCCTCGTGATGACTCCTTCTTCTGTGTGTTTTTTTTTTTTTTTTTTTTAAATGGCAGTTGGCAGCTTACTCAAAAGGATGTGTCACCACTAACCACTGATCTGAAGTGTTAATCTCTTTTCATTTCAATCCAGCTTCTAGCATCAGCTGATCCATTTGTAAGATGTGAACAAACTTAGAGACAGGTGATCACACTCAGCGTGTGAAAGAGGTGTGAAAAATTCATGCTCAAGCGCAGATCAAAAGACGCCACAGTCGTTGCGATTGATCGCTGGCATTTGGTAATGAACTTGACCTCAATCTTGGTCTGTGTAATCTGCGTAGGCTGTCTCATGCTGAGTGTCTCATAAGCATTGCTTCAGAGTCGTGGCAGCATAAAATTTTCAGTCTCTACCGGCTGGAACAACGGCATCTCAAATTTCACTTCCTGGGCAGAGCTGGGGGTGGCAGTGATACCAAAATGTGTGGAGTCAGCCAGAAACTGAAAAAAAAACAAAACTACAAGAACACAACTTGGCACATATTGCAAGACAGGAAGGTCTGGGTACCAGCGGGGTTTAGTAGCTTTGCATTTTTTTCTTCTCATGCACTTTAGTTGTGAGTAACTCAGTCATACATTACCTGCAATATTCTGTGTAAATATTAAATATTGTTTGCTTGATGTGAAGTAGTTGGTTGTTCTAGTCAAATCAAAATCTAAACAGATTGTAAAACAAAATAAAAGCCAAATCAGTATTTTATCATTATTTTATAAAAGCCAGCATGCATAAATGAAGTGACATTAACTAATCAAATCAAATCTTCTTACTTAGCTTTCTTACCTGCAGTCAGTAGAGCCATGCTATCCATTTTCAATCAGGAAGCCAGGCACAGTAAATAAAGAGGAACTTCATTTAGAAACTTTGTTTAGTACAAAATTATGTATCATCGACCTATGTTCCTTCACTGTGAATAACATCATATTAACATAACAGAGTTTTTCAGCAGCAGCAATGCCACTGAATGACTGCAGAAATACCATAAGAGTATTAAAGGGGGTCATTTTCCATTCCATTCAAGTCCGTTTCTATGTGTCGACTCTCACTCTTTCCATGACCACTTTGCTTGTTATTTTGATCATGATGGTGTGTCTCAACAGAGATAGGCTACATGTATTTTGATAATATTCAAAAATTGAGCTTACCATGGTGGGCTGACAGAGTAGTGAAACACTTCTCTTTGATAAAAGTGAAACATGAAAATGGCTCAACTTCAAGTGAAACTTCACTGCAAGTCCCAGATCAAATGATATACATGATCAACAGACTGACAAGCTGACTGAAACTGCCATTTCAGTGGGGCAAAAAATCCACTTTGACATTATGGGTTGTTGTCTGTGGGTCAGTGACAAAAATCCTATAAATGGATTAATTTTGAAATCACACTAACACCATAAAACAAGTAAAAAGTCAAAAGTGTTGAATATTTTCAGAAAGCATTGTATTCACTGTGTATTTTGTGGATGTGTTTATGTGTGCGTGCGTGCGTGTTTCCTCGTCAGGGTGGCAAAGAGCACGGCGTTCCCATCCTGATCTCCGAGATCCATCCAGGCCAGCCAGCGGAACGATGCGGAGGTCTGCACGTCGGAGATGCCATCCTGGCGGTCAACAGCATCAACCTGCGAGACGCCAAACACAAGGAGGCGGTCACCATCCTGTCCCAGCAGGTAACACACACACACACTCACACATACACCACATCGTTTCTCCTTGTTTCTCTCTAATCGCTTGTTTGGTGTGTGTGCACGTCAGAGAGGACAGATAGAATTCGAGGTGGTGTATGTGGCTCCGGAGGTGGACAGCGATGATGAGAATGTGGAGTATGAAGACGACAACGGCCATCGCTACCGACTCTACCTGGATGAACTGGAGGATGGAAACACAGCACAGTCGGCCAACAACTCGGCATCACTGCAGGGTAACATTCCAAAACCGATTACACTTCAGCGCCTTACAAAGCCAAAAAGACTTAAATCTCCAGTTTGCGACTTCTCTCCTGTGCATTATTAGTCCCACATTCCTCTGTCGGTCACGTTCCTTGCCCAACACTTGTCGTTCATCTTGATGAGCTGCCTGCCTTGACACAGCATCTAGCCTGAGGGGTTGAAGAAACAAAAGACATATACAGCAAATTCTTGATATAAAAAAGCAACAATGATAAATATGTTGAAATACAGTAAAATTCACAATCATGATCATCTTTTACAGAATAAAGTAAAAGACGCTCAAATATTTTAAAAGTATTTCTGACTCTTTGAGCAAATCCTTAAATAAATGAATGAATAATATAATAACATGTATTGCATTTAAGAATAATTCCTTTGGATGTAATATGAATTAGGGATGTATATGAACCAAGCTATTCAACACACAGGTTTTCACCTCCAGGGCAGACTGACTTTGAGAGTTCAAAAGTGCAAAGTCACAAATACATCCACTGTATGAGAGCCATACAGCCACACACTTGGCTGATAAATTAACGAATATACTGAAAATAGTTTTATGTTATGTTTTAAGTTTTATGTTGCGCAAGTAAGACAAAATACAGATAACAGTTTTTGTAAAGTTTTTGTCTCCAACATAAAAATCAAACCAAACTCAAAGTGAAACCGTGACCCAAATACTGCAATACAGACTGAACCGTGGGTTTGTTGAATCGTCACACCCCTAACTGAAATGACAAATTAAATAGTTTCACCAGACGATGTAAATGGGACAGGCAGCAATGTTTGTCTTAGGTTCTTATGCATATATGTATGCATTACTTTAATTCTGCATTTCATGGGCCAAATTAAGTTTGACCCACATACATAAGTCAGCTAGATTAATATTTTATTATAAGCAGTTCCTGTAGCAATTTGCTGCAAGTTGTACATGATGGAGGAAGCTGGGTTAAGGAGGCCGTTCTCTGTTTGATCTGCCCTGCAGCTCTAGAGAAGATGTCAGTGAGTGACGGACCAGAGAACGGAGATACTGGGATCTCCAGTGAGACGCCCTCGGAGGAAACCCCCTCCAAGGCTGCTGAGACAGACAGCTCCTGCTAGAGGCTTGGTGTGGGACTCCAGGCCTGGCCATTGGTATGCGGAAGGGACTACAGGAGCGAGTGGATTACAGGAGGAAAATCACTCTCTCATTTAAAGATTTCAAGATTTCTGTGAGACAAGGAACAAAGGAAGATGGAAGGAGGCGGTCTTGTTTCCTTATTTCCTCTGGTGGACGGGTGGTGGTGTTTTGAGGTATAGTGCGGGGATGTGGGGGTGATTTAAGGTGAAAGTACCTGGTTTGAGTGGAAGCAGTGCTGTAAGACAGGAAGAGAAGATGATGGATTGGACAGACTGAACTATATGTGTGAATTTTTTGTTATATATAGCCCACCTATTACTTCTACTGTCATTGAGAGACTGATCTGAATCCACAAGATGGTTATATGAATGATCTCGCAAAATGACAAAAGGAAGTAGTTGTCAAGTAGTTGTCATGAAAAGACAATGTCATTAGGGAGGTGGGTGTAGGGGTGGGCTTTTGGAAAACCCTTTTTATCCTTCTGTTTAGTTACTGATGTGTTCTGTTCTTCACTACAATAAAAAACACAGTTCCTGACGGGGACACTAGGAGGGTGTTATCTAGTAATATCTGTGCCAATAATCAAACATTTTTGTCTGAGCTGAAATGATGTTTTCTTTAACTTTGTGTGAGTGAGTGCAGAAGGATAATTCAAAGTTCACTGCGTACTGTTTTGTTTGACTTTGGAGGAACATTTTGATTTTCTAGTGCACATACCCAGACTTGGTGAAAAGCTTTCCACCAGTATTGTGTATTATGTTGATTCCTTACACTTTCCAGCTTTTTGATGATAGAGGCATCATAAAACTGGAAAGCTTATAGCGTGTGCTTGCCAGGCCTGGAAAACTAACACAAAATGAGTGACCAGTGAGGCTAGTGGTCAGTCTTAATTATTTTTGAGGAAATAAAAACAAAATTCCCAGATGACCCAAATCGTCACTGTGAAATCCTGCCTGTAGTCACCTTTGCACTTTTTCCCAATTTTACTTGTAACATATTTGAAAGCAAGACAAGGTAAATGGGTAATAGTATTGAATAATGTGCCTGGGGTCTAACTGTACAGGAGGTCATTTTACCTATTTGAAATTACCCATATTGAAAGTCTAGGGGGGAGAATGTTTACTCCTAGACTTCTTTGAAGACAAAATGTTCTTCCAAAGTTAAAGCTTTTAAAGTTGGCTTTTTAAGAATGAAATTCATCCAACTCCCACCAGTGTGTCACTTTCTGGGCGAGCAGTGTGAGCGCTCACATTGTCCAGATATTTAGTTCTTTGGGAGAGACTGGTCCCTCAAAAATAGTATTTGTAAAAGCGTAAAAATAACATCGGGATTGTTGCTCCACTAACAGAGCGACAGTCACGTTCATAGCACAGACGGGCTCTCGTCGAGGGCTTTCGGGTGCTGTAACTCATCCCCTGGTGGCCATACCGGGGGTCCTCGTGGGCAGCGGTGGCTATAAGCTGGTGATTGTGTTTCTAAAGCCACTTGTCCATCTCAGCAGAAATGAACCAACATTTAATTTCTCTGCTAATTTTTCCAAACCATAGTCAGCAATGTATAATTGGCTGGCACTGCACTATATGGCTGAACGAGGCATTACCTTTTTACTGGGGCTTAGTACGAATTATAACTGATGTCTGTGAGGAACATGGCTTATCTAAAAAAAACATTTATTAACCATGAGATGAAACACTGCCAAAGCCTCCAACAGTGTGGCAGAAAATGGCAGATTAATGTGTAAATAGGCTACAAGTTACAATTGCATCTGTAACCCATCTTGCATCATTGTAGTTAACCTGACAATTTTTTTTACTAAATTGAAGAAAGTCATTTTAAATTAGAATAATTCTAAGTTAGAATCAAATCCATTTTCAAGTGTATATAGGTCTTTCATTCTTTTCATAGTGGACATCGTATCGTTAAACTTCCATCTTTCAAACACCATCTACGCTGGCACTCTCCTCTCAGTGTTTGTCTGATTAGGATAGCACCTTGACCTTCGGGCATCTCTATAACAAACGCCACAGCTGACTCTGGAAATGAGTTACTAGGCTGTGTACGTTCAATAGAATAAGATCATAATTTAGCTGCCTCTGACTAAACTTGCTATTTTGAAGCTTTGAGCTACATAACTCGGCGCTTCAAGGAACAAAATACTCATGCCAACCAACTTATCCAGTTAACTGTTATCCATGTACAAGAAAAAAAAAAACATAACTGTCTGTGTTATCACCTCTATTTATCACACTAGCTAATGTATTTTGTAGGAGCTAGTATTAGTCGTGGCTGGTAGTCACATGCCCATTTTCAAAACAATCTCCCGTGTCAGATTATTCACTTTTACTTTTAACACTACTGAGTAGATCTACAGCCATACCACAAGAGCCTTTTAATGTTAGCTCTGTGTCTTTTTCTAGCCTTGTTATATATTGTAGACATTAACCAACAGCCAACTCTCCGATGGACCTCCACGATGAAGCCAAGCCGTGGTTGCTGGTAGATAGCAAAGCCTCTGTCTGAGTACCCTCACCCTCATCTGCTGTTTTTCTTCTCTGTCGATGGTGATGCATGCAGACTGCACCCAGGCCTGTTTTTAATATGACTGTTGTTCCACTTAACGAAGGACATCATATTGAGACAAGCTGCAGGAGTCATCAGTGTTAAGAGCGAGTGACAGCCACCATCATCTAAAGACAGAAGGAAAAAAAAAAAGCAAAGAACATTAGTATTTGTCCTCGATTTGATCCCAAGCTGTTAACCCCGGTGTTGAAGTGAAGTTTACACGTCTGGCGTACAGTATGTTTCTTGAATTGGTGAATAAATCCCAATTCCTGTTTAGGCCAGGCCTCCTTTGCCAAGGTGATGGATTAATTTCCCATGCCATGCTAAAGCAGTACCACATATTGGTAAGATTCCTGCCTGTTACTGGTGAGTAGCACATTATTAGTTCCTTGTGTTTTCATTGATGTTTTTTTTTTTTCTTTTTCCTGTACACAATGAATATAGGCTGTCGTCTTACATTCTGTACGTGACCAGATTTGTCATTTATAATTGTGCCATGTAGTTAATATTGATATTGCTTGCTATTAATGCTAATTCTATGCCCAGCTGCTTTGACCAATCTTCTTTCCAAACATGGGCCCCTAAACATTGTATTATATGATATGAATGGTGGTCACAGACAAAATATACTGTCTTTAGTAGGTAATAAGTAGAAATGCATTTCACAAGGATATGCTGAGAGACTTATTGTCTAAGACACTGTACAAACTAATGTTCAGTTGCCAGAAATTAAAATTATGTTGCAATATTTGTATTTTTTGACACCTTTCCTAAATGACATACCTGTTTTGTACCATACTTGCTGATCTTAGTTAATACATCACCTCTTGTCCCTCACTATGTCATGTTTATACCAAAACATTACTAAACTTTAAATGGTTTCTATCAGATTAAAGGTTTGTATTTTGATCCTTTTGGGGATAAATAAGTCTTTCTCTGACTGGTAGGCTGACCCAGCTATCCTAATGAAATGTGAATGCTAAACCCCACCTCACACTCGGAGCCTCGGTAAGGTGAAGGCCGCAGCCCCTGTTCATTGGTTTATAAACAAAGAAAGCTGTTCTTAGTGTTAAAATGCTTTTAGGATACTCAGGCCAGGTTTTTGCCTCTGCAGAACCAAATAATATATAATGTACAAATGCAAACACAGGAAAGAACCTGAATAAAGTATAATTGATGTTGACTGTTTCAAATGGTCCTTATTATTTAGTGTGTTGCACATGGTGGGGAATTCTGTTAGCCGGCTCAAACATCGGTCTATTTAAACCAGCTGCACCTTGTTACCTTCAATATAATAAAAGTAATTTAACACACTGTAGAAATGTGGAGAAATAGAACACACCCTTCCACTTGCACTGCCCACACATTAGGCAAGTTATGTAAATATATAAATGAAATCTGCTGTTTCAATGCATTATCTAGCAATGGTTGAAGGAAAAACAAGGTGTGGGGGCAGAGGTTGAGTGGGAATGATATTTGATCAAAATATTGGAGAAATTAGGGAGAAAGGAGAGAAGATCAGGAGTCTAAGGAGTGTAGTGTAGCTCTACTGCATTCCCCCTTGCTTCATAGAGGTTAAAGGCGCCCACTGCTTTCTAAATGCACCTTGGCACAGATCCTCCAAGTCTCAAACATTCCTCCAGAACATACTATACATACAGAGGGGTGTTATAGCCTTGTTATGAAAACAAATGCACATTGGAGAGTTCAGCAGTGGAAAAGCCACTAGCGCTGGTCTGCAGAGATTTAAGTGATGACTTTAATTGGGGATATTGTCTAGATTTTTTTTTTTAAGTGGAGAGGGTGTGTTGATTACTCCATTAGTCAAATCAGTAGTAATATTAGATAACTTGTTAAGTTGTATTACATGTTACCCCCAACACAGCAGCTATTAGGGGAATGCCTATGCCATATGCTGTAAAGGAGGCTCTGCCCTGGAGGCTCTACAAATTGTTTGTAATCCAACCAGTAGAATAATGATGATGATGATGATGAAGATGATTTTTGGGAGTGAATAAAATGATCCCTGCTATACACCTCACTCTGTATGGACTTCTTTTACATGGTTGGATGAAAAGTTTATCTGTCAAATTCATCTTCAGAGTCTTACTGGGTGTGCCATGCAATGTAGTCAAAGACCGGAAAGGCAGAATTTGAAACATATAATGAAGTCCAAAATGTTTTTTGCAGAACAGATGTGATGATGGTTGCCACTGATTTACTGGCCTAGCAAGATAATTTATTTCATAATATGAATTATATAGTAAAATGTTTAATAATTACACAAAATCTGTTTCCTAGACCTGTAAAAGGTACAACAATATTGGAAAGTTTGGGCTCCCTTTCCTCCACCACCCAGCTTTTCTGTTTCCCTCTATAAAATTCATTTTGCGCCTTGCCTTCACCTTTCCCCTTTTGCTGCTGTTGACTGGAGATGTGGTGTTGTTGTGGCGTTTTCATTTCATTTTTTTATGCACCTTCATTTTCATTTTTGTGCTCCTGTATCTTTGATTATAATATGATCTGATCACGTTGTGATTCATGCCCCTGTTGTTGCTGTTTACAAATAGAGTTATTTAAATTGTGTGGGAGCTGAAATGTGTAGCTATTCACTGGAGGATCTGTCTTTTTATCTGTCAGAAATAAATGGAGATTGCCTCCAAACATAATGCAGATTCAAATTCAATGCAGACTCTGCCGGTGACACTGACAAAAGGCTCATTCATTCTCTCATTCATCCCTGATATGTTGGCGGGCTGACTCAGGAAAGGGCAGCAATAAAGTCTTTCCCTGGTGTGCCATCACATCCAGTTGCAGCCTCATTTCTAACCACTGGTCATTACTGGCTTTTGGCATCACTGGCAATAGTCTTTAGGGTGGTGGATGATGAAGTCAAACCAAGTAAAACTGTTATTTGCTCTTTCTCATCTGCTGCCTTGTTGGCGTTCAAGAGGGGGGACCATAGAGAGAGGGCTCATTAGAGAAAATCTTTAACTTTTTATTACAATTTAAGAACTACTACAGATATGGAAAGAAGACGCTGAAAGTAGACAGAGGGGGCAGCAATACACTTTTCAGCATCTGTCTAAACGTTAATTAGTGGAGGAAGAAGAAGGAGCCGGTGCTGGCCAATGAAAAACAACATAGCTCTGGAAAGACACGCCCACACGCGTTGTGATTGGCCAGAAACCCTCCTCGATATGACAGCCGCGAAACTGAACACAACACCGGCAGACTGGACGATTTTGGACTAAACCAAACTACCTGCAGAGTTATGGAGACTACCTAGTACGCATCGTTAATTTCAAGACACGGTATGTATTTAATAGTTTACTGTATTACATGTATGCCGCAGTTCGCCAGGGTGTTTTGAGGGAAAGAATTTAGCTTGGGCTGTTTGCTAACGCTAACTAGTAGCTAACGTAATGTCAGCTAACTAGCTAAGCGGGTAAATAGCATTACAGCAAACGCTTAGTTAGATGTATGATGGCTGTCAGAACGAGCTTCGTCTCATAACGGTGTAGATATTGCAGAATGAAAACTCAGCCTTCGTCTTGGCCGTGTTTGTGGCCTGTTTTCACTGTCTTGTTCAACTTCCACTGATGAAACACTGTTCATGTTTTTAGCATCTAGCTTGCACTGGCGCTTTATTTAGCTTGCCCTCTACAAAGTGTGCAACTCAGTCTCAAGTCTGAGTTCCTCTTCTGCTTTTGGCCCTTTACAGCCATCTACTGGCACATTTGAGAATTGCATTCAGTAAGTGTTCGGTAGAGGTTACTGAGAGCAGTGTAACCATAGCAACTGGCAAGGGTGATACTGATTTTTGGATCTGACCTTTGGTGCAAAAATGAGTCCAGGAGCATTAAACACATTTTTGACTGATATCCCCTGCATCACTTTAAGCACTCCCATGGGCCACACACACTCTCTTCACACACGTTAACTTTCTGTCTTTGTTCCTCAGTTTCATCTCTTCAGCTCTCATGCTGCCTCCTGGCTGAGGTCTTTTCCACTAGTGATAACCTTTAACTATGCATCAAATATTTCTTCCTCTCCAAATTCACACATTGGCGGGGAAGTTAATTGATGTACCCATAGAAATTGTATGTTTGCAACTTTGTATCGTGCATCAGCTTGCTAACAACACCCAGCACACAGCAAGACTTCATAAAAGTGTTAATTTGGAACAAAACGGGTATGATTATAAAGCCACAAGTTGACAGCAATTGTCTATTCAGAAATATTGACCGATCAGAATGAAGTATTCAGCATAGGTATTGTTGTCCAGTGTTAACCACTTTTAATTTCCTTCTTCGCAGCAGATCAGATCAGATACCGTCCCTCCAACATGTGGATGAGCTCAGAGCAGGAGGCCTTGATTGGGCGGGTCTTTGAAACCTATGTGATAGAGCATCATTATGGAGACATCCTGCAAATTATCAGTGATAATAATGAGGACACCCATCACCCCGTTGTTGTCAATGCCATGACATTGTTTGAGGCCAATATGGAGGTGAATATTTTTGCTGTTTATCCTGATAAATAATGGTAGTTCTGGATTTTTGTTGGATTTCATGATGCTTAAAATTTCATCTCAGTTGTGTTATTGCAATAATACCTGAAATTAAAAAAAACTAAATGTTACTGCTTTGTGACTGACTGAGAGAGGCCAAAATAATCTCTGTTTTGGAAAAAAAAAAAAAAAAAGAAGAAGCAATTTTTAATGTGCATTGTTTAAGGTGATACACCTGAGTAGAAAATACCTGTGTACCATGGGCAGCACTTAAATATTAATAATTACAGTGAAATACATTCTTAACATAAACAGAGAGACATTGTCTCCATGTAAGTAATAAAATTAGTGAATCTAATCTATATTACATAACACAAAATAATGCATTGTTTAGGAATGGAAGCATATGAAAGGTTTCTGAAGGATTTTAAATGACAAATGACTAGTTGGAATGACTGAAATCCGCCATAATATGGATTTGCATTGATTATCATTTATGTTGGTTGCCTTAGTCATAGTGTGAAGTTGTACATAAAACTTAAAATCTTTGTCTGCAGTAACTGGTGTGTGTGTGTATCTCTAACTGTCTCTGGACACAGGTTGGGGACTATTTCAACGCTTATCCCAATGAGGTCCTGACTGTGTTTGACGAAGCACTACAGAGAGCAGCCGAGGAGGTGGCAAACAAGGAATATGGTGGACAAAGAAAAGGAGGGCAGAAAGTGAAACGCACTCTGCATGCACGCATCACAGGTTAGAGAGTCACTTCGGACTGACAGTCAGATGTTACATGATGTGGCTCAGCACTCGAGAAGAGAAGGATGTGGGACAGTGAGAAAAGGAGTAAGAATGTGTTGTATGAGTGTAGATTAGTTTCCTGGACTTTCTTTCTGGGTGTTTAGTGTAACTCAAGTTACCAAAGACTTAAATAGGAGCTTTTAAGGCTTTTAGAAAAATAATGTAAGTCGTTGAACAGGGCTGAACAATAGGCTACATGGTTATCATATCATTATCTAGATATGAACATGTGAGATATTAATATCTGAAAAGGTAATGATGTTGACGATATCAAATTTAGGGTTGGGGCTAGCCTAAGACAGTGATTGGTCTGTGTTGATCAATAAAATACATTGTGAAGTAACTGCATTTTCTACCTTCGTTTGGTATTATTATGCTATTATTATGCTTAACTCATTTCTTAATTCTTAATTCTTAATTATCTAAGCTTTATTCCTGTGGATGGGATGCTGAGACTGAAAAATAGCAATTAGTTTAGTCCAGTGCCCTGTTACTACAAATCTAGCTATTCATCTGTCTCCATTCATTGACTTTGTATTGCGTATTCTGTATTCCTCCGTGGCTTCTGATGGTCGTCACGTCAAAAAATCCATCTGTTTGATTCACACATGATATGATGGGATTCTGCAGGAGACACGGAGCTTTTTGATGTTATTTATGTTTATGTTTGGTTTGAACTGCAGGCGTGAATAGTGAAAAAGAAAAATCTGTCCTAATGATTTGTGCCACAAGAGTGGGTGACATTGGCTGACCAGCAGGTGGCGACGTCCCCACTCCAGCGGTGTAATACGCGGTCACTGGGACCGAATTTTGCCAAAAATTGATTTTTCATGTTTGTAGTACAATAAAACAAGTTCCATGGCCATATTGTTCCAGTCTGATGAGTAGACAAATAAGTTGGAGGTGCTTTGGTGTGTTGGGAGATAAGAGATACAGCTTTCTGTGTGTGATGTGTTTGGTTGTTTATTTCCTCACTTTTGCTAATCTGCTGTTTTGTTGCCCCTCTCTTCTGTGTC
>OMLB01018155.1:62148-78889 GCA_900302555.1 Myripristis jacobus | reverse complement strand
CTCATATCTGCTGAGTCAGCAAAAGACACAGCCCTATCATAAAATCCTGCTCGGGACAGCAAAATGTGGGTAAAAGTCGAGCTAAAGATCATTTATTGAGATGCTTTATTACTTACGACTGAGGAGCGACCGTAGTTAAAAGTAAATATGATGCACTTATATTTCTTCGTGTAAGTGGCCACTAGCTTTAGTTATAGGTTGAAATTTAGGATTAATCAAGAGCAGCAGTCAAAAGATGGACCCGGTTTCTACAAGCAGTTTGAAGAGCCATTTACAAAGGCTCATTATGGCTGTTCTGTTATTTCTTTGGAGGTTTTCTCTTAACACATTGCAAGCCTTGACATCAACCAAGCTATTGAAATCACAGGCCATTTATCTTTTCTTACCTGCACCATGTCTTCAGATGGCAAAACAGGATGCGGTTCTGCCTTGGCTTTCTGAAAACAAAAACAGAGAGTTGTCATGCAGGTATAAAATGTCACGATGCTGAGCAGGTGACTATGTTGTAAAGAGTTAGGTAAAAAAATAAACTCACATTGAGCATGGGAAAGGCGCGTAGTCCATTGTTACACGTTATGGGCTTATGTTTGTGCTCAATGTACTCTCCTGGTCCAAGAGGGTTGGGGTCCAGGCTCTCCCCTCGACTCAAAGGCGTTCTCTCATACATTTCCTGAGGACAATGACAACCATAAGTCAGCCCATCTCTTCACATGCGCGCAGGATATTATTAAAAAAAACAAACCCCTAACAGACAGACTTTATGATTACTAGTATGACGTGAATGTGTGATGCTGTACTTACCTCAATATTATTGAATTCGTTGTGACAGGGGTAGAATTTTAAATACCACTGAATGGTGAATGTCACCTCTTCAGGGCAGCCAAAGAGCTCGACTGGAAGATGAAGACAAAAGCGATGTTAAATATGCCGGGGCGGGTGGGCCCCTTTGAGCCTAGCCTGGCTCTCAATTCAAACAAGCAATCCACACACCATCATGTTTTCCATGTCCTACCTTTCAGTTTAATGTCAGTGGCTTTATACATCGATTTCCTTAACAGCAATGGTCTTGATGTCTGTGGAAGGAGCAAAACAAATCATTTATTATGTGTGCAAACTGAACCAGAGGACAGGAGGAGGGGGTGCTACCTTACACCCAGGCAACCGACCAACCCTGGATATGGAGAAGGGGAAAATCACAGTGGGAAGCCGACACTTTACAGCCAAACACTTGCATTATTGATAAAGACCAGAGTTCTCCCTTAACCACGTCCAAACTAGTGCCTGTTGTTAGGACTGACCAACAATTTATTAGCTATCTTTTTTAGCCCACCAACTTTCTGATAATGCAGGCTATGAAATACATTCCTGAACAGCGATGATGTGCAAAAATTCCCACTATGTCTGTGGTCAGTGACAGGCAACCAAATCGATAAAATTAAATATTCCTGAATGCATTAATGTACTAAAGGAAATGGGGAGTCTTTCGTGTAAACAGCTTATCCTACTATTCCCAGGGACATGACTGAATCTTGGGTTGTTGTTGATTTTTTTTTTTTCCTCAGAAAGACAACATCACCAACACTGCATCAACAGAGCTTTCTGTCCTGCACAGCTGGTTTAACTTGTTAGTTAGCAAGTGGCTAGCTGAATTAGCACACCAGACACAAGGAAGCTAACCTGCGGAAGCTAACCAATAACACACTCTTCTCTGTGGTGATTGCAAATCAGCTCATACAAGACAGTCGTTTACAACTGTTGACATATACGACGAAAATTACACGAAAGCGCTTTATTTTTGACCCCGGCGTTGCTATTAAGGCTAGCGAGCTTGTCAACCCAACGTTAGGTTAGCTAACTAGCTAACGTCCCAGGACCCGAGCCGCTGCTAAGTATTTTGGGAAGTATTTCCAGCAAGTTACTCACATTTACAACGGTAATGTTCCACCGCCCCGTCTCCGGCGCTGCTATAACAGCACTCATGCTGCTTAATAAAACTGCTAACAAGGTTTGAATAAGCCATGTACATGAAACTACTCTGGTCGGACAGTTCCACGTCCTCATCCTAACAGGAGCAGCCATGTTTACGGCTTAATGCTGAAGACTTGCCTGCAGGAGGCGCCGTGAAGGCAACACCTGTGGAGGAGGATCGAGCCTCTCTCTGCAACATACACCTGAGCCGTCAACGTGTCACCATGCATTTGCATTTTTTTTTTTTTTATTAATGCAGTGAATAAAAACCCACTTCTTTTACATTTTGCTGAAGTGTCGTTGAGCAAGGCACACTGAATCCGTTCTGGCTGCCTCCCTGGAGGAGCGCACGTGAGGATACAACTTCTCTTTGGCAACAATCAAGTATCACATGAATTTATACACTGTAACCAAATATTTCAATATTGGCAAGACAGAGCTGTACCAGTTTAATTATACCAAACATATTCAAGGAGTCAATATAAATCATTTACATCTTTTTTCTTTTTCTTTTCTTTTTTTGCAGCAGGCACTCCATAAATGTATACTCCAACATTTACATTATAACTCAGAATTCATTACAGTAAAATATTTCACAGTTCAGTGTATCACAAGCTTATTGGAACATGTGCATCAACATCTTCGGTGTTTAAGCGTGCACATTATCACTGATGAGTGATGAGCCGGCTGGTCATGACGCAAAAATTTCCATAAATCGGAGCACTCATCATAATGCCAACAAAGACGAAAAATTATAATAATAATACTGCAGATATTCCACACAGGGAAGTGTCAAGGTGCACCAAGTGCAATGAGGGATGTTTAGTAGGCTACTCATGAACCATGGAAAGAGCTTTTCATCACAGTTTTGATCTTGTGGGTACCAGTCTTTACAGCAGGAGGGCCGTGTCAGCCGAGCTGTGATCCACCTCTGTGACGTGAACTGTGCCTCCGTTTGGTTGAACCGAACCGTTACTTGGCAGAAGAGGCGTGTCCACTGCTTCAGAAGATCTCAAGGAGGGATCAGAGGAGATCACCACCACGTAACGATCGTCGCCCTCATCATCCTCCTCATCCTCCAGGCTGCCGTGAATGTCTGCAGTCACTATAGAGTTTTCTACCGCTTGGTGGCTACAGCACGGGGACGAGCTGAAAACCGGCCGGTCAGCCTGGAGAGCCTCTCCATCAGGGTCCTCCTCAGGAAAGCTGGTGTTGATATAGATGATGTCCTCCTTGCTGGAAGACTCTGGAAGCTTTTCTGTCAGCTTCTCCAACATTTTTCGCAGCTGTGGGAAGAAGGGTCGGTCCAGTGGATCGGCTCTCCAGCAGGTGTACATGATCTCATACCTACACACAGGAAAGCAAAGGTGACAAATGTGCACCTCTAAGAACATATCCTGCAGTCAGAAATCACTTAAGTAATAAAAATAACAGCTATTAACATAAAAACTGGGCTCTGAAAGATACTCTCTTTTATGTGCTGTATAATGCTCATATGGGCCAAACTCTATTTTTGTTTCAGATTATTAAAACTGGTGTACCAGTTATTGCTTCATCTCCTTCCATTAAAACATATTGCATAAGGCAGTAATAAACAGGGAAAGGCAATTTTAAAAGTGACATATTATTGAACCAAGCTGAACACATTTAAAAAAAAAAAAGGGTTTATATGTGTTTATCCATAGACAAGTTTAAAGGTGTACTATGCAGTTTTGAGAGATACATTTTACACTCCAGGAGGTCAAAAAAAACCCATAGTATATCAAAAAATATATTCTATTGTTTACAAACTATCCTCATCAGGGAAACAGGTCATCAAGACACTGAAAAACTAACAGTTCACTGTTCACAATTTTGTGCTCCAAAATGAACTTTTCTTTTGATTTATTATAAAATGAGATGGAATAATTCAAAGGATGTATATTAGTAGGCTCCGTTAATATAAACAAGTATCTCTGTCTAGTGCACCTTTATTTTGTAGATTGATGCAGTGTTCTCTCATGCTGGTTAAAGGAAAATATGATATGATATTTACTTTGACTGTTTTAATTTCCTAACTGATGCATGAAATTGAAAGCGTTCTGACTGCAAAGATTGTTAAAAGCATTTATGAATTTATGGCTCACATTTCAATACATTTCATTGTTTCCAGCATTTGATTCTTCAAAACAAACTCCATTCCTGTCAGAGTTGGACAAACAATGTTCTATTTTAATTTCATATCCTGTCTTAACAGTCAAATGGTGAACTTCCAAAACCATGAAACCCAAAAGAAATACTTCTGCCTAACAGGAAAAAAAAACACTCACAGTTCATCCAAACAATCTGCTGGCTGCTTCAGCCTGTGTCCCTCTAGAAGGTAGTCGTAAATCTCATGATTCTGGATGCCAGGGTACGGTGTCATGCCTCGTGTAGCAATCTCCCACATGGTAACACCAAATGCCCACTGCGTGACACAAAGTATTCACTTAACACAACACTTCATCATGTGCAATATTTGCGCAATGTTTGGTGGATACCATAAACTGTCAATTTCATTCAGCCGTCTAGCAATAATTACTGTCCTTGGCATACAGTTGCTCAAAATGCATTCCGTTGATTTTCAATTATTTCAAGTATTTCAAAAACATGGTGATAAACTGTAAGTGGTTATGAAAAAGACATGTGTCATCATGTCCTGCCACCACTTGTGAAAATGACACATTTTTGAAACGGTTAGCTTTAATCCTACAAAAATGATAGTGTATTGAGTGGAGCAAACACTGGTTAATATTCCAATTAAGACTGTCAAAACAAAACCTTTACTACAATCTAAAAAAGGAAGTTGGCGCTAAATGTGCCATGTAATACTGAAAAATTTCAGCTGACTGCTCTGTGTCAAGTGGATTGTAGCACAGGACAAAAAAGTGAAGTGGTGAGCAAGGGCTAAATTCCCCTTGATCATTTCTATTTAACAGTGACTGTATTACTGGAAGGCAACCAGTGTTACTGTAAGAAAATTGCTTTCATCTGATGCATTCAATGGCTGCATGGTATAGTGTAAGCAAAGCCTGACAGAAGGGAGAACACAGAAACAGATGTAGATGCTTACCACATCACTCTTTACAGTAAAAACTCTGTCTGCCAGACTCTCTACTGCAATCCATTTTACAGGCATTTTGGCTATCCTGCCTTGCCTATAGTAATCCCCACTGTAGATCTTCTTAGATAGCCCAAAGTCTGCCACACACACAGTCATGTCATCACGTAGCCTGTGAGAAAAACATGGAACTGGCTTTACAAATGCAAGAAAAGCAACTTGGATATCCTGCTGAGTCAGTAACAGTCACATCAAAATGCAGAACATGACTGCGCATTACAAATTTAGCAACAAAGTTTGTCTAAAGAAAATCATTTAACTGTTTTTATATTTGAAAAATCATTGTGGCTGTCAGCCTCACTGCCAGTGTAGCCACAACATACAATAGATCCAAGTATGCCTTTTACACAAACTGTGCAACCCCATAAAAATCAGAAGGAATGCCTACATGCAGTTGCGTGCAGCCAGATCCCGGTGCAGAAAGTTACGACTGCTGAGATACTCCATACCCAGAGCAATGTCAACCATGAACTTCAGGAGAGTCTGAGTGGGTAAGAACTGCATGAAAGCACAAAAATATCACCATTAGAGCCATGTAAAAAAAAAAAAAAAAAAGAAAAAGAAATTAACAGAATTAACAAGTTGTCAGCTTAGGAAGCAAAAGTAGCACATTTCTTACAAGTGGACTGTCTCCTAGGCGTGAGCGCAGCAGGAAGCTGTGCAGATCTCCGTATTTCATGAATGGCAGGATGACCATCGGCTTGGGAAAATGTCCTGAGCCCGCCTCCAAACACACACCTGTAAGAAGGACAATTAATACACCTATACGACCGGGATGTGAAAATGCAAATTGTTAAAGCAACACTGTAATGAGATTCTTCATACCCAAACACAACGAATACATGTTAATTTCTACAAAAATAAGATACATGTTTATGACACTGTATACTTTTGGGTGATATCTATTTGTCTACCTAGTAGTCTGATGACATTTGGGTGGTTGAAGTCTTTCATGCAGGCAGCTTCATTCAGGAACTCTTCGATCTCCTTTTGAGAGAAGCTATCCACTGTTTTAAGAATGAAAACACAGTTAAAGCACTTGGCTGGTGCCACTTATGTTTCTACAGCTTATAATTTCCATAAATAATGAATGGGAATCATCTAATGAGGAAGAAGGCTCACATTTCATTGTCTTCACGGCAACTTTTTCTGATGTTCCATCTGGCTGCCTCAGATGTCCCTCCACCACTGAACCAAACTCACCTGGTGAAATAAAACTTTATTAGAACTGCTACACAATATGCAATACTATGTTACTAAATGTGTTCATTTTATTATAACTGTTAGTTTTATTATGACACTCAATGAAATGAGATTGTTCACTTACCCTCTCCAAGGATTTTACCAATGGAAAGCAAGTTCCTTATGATCATCACATCCTGAAGTTTGGCCTGGAGTTCATCACTAACGCCAAGACTCCCAACTACAGACAGGAGGCACTCAGGTTACTTTAAATTATGTCTCACAAACACTCTTTGCCCATTGCATTTTACAGAAAGTGTTACTGAGTGCATAATGAAGTGTAAGTTCATTTTTAATTCTAGGACATACGTGTCATTTCTATGGCTGATCGGTTGTAGGATCTTTGGGGTCTGTACTGTACAACAGGCTGCTGCTTCTCTCCACCTCCAAATATCTGCCTGCAGGGGGAGACAAGGAAAAAGGCAATGAGGAATGCAAAACAAAATTAGGGCAAGCCATAGAGCAAGAAAAGCACAGAGTGAGTCCCTCATCCTTCAACATCAACTACAGCCTATTTTTTATTTTTTTTGTATAGCTGAGACTCGACTGAATAAACTATCTTGGAAAGGAGGGTCTCTGGTTTGATGCTTTGCTCACTTGGGGGACTTAGGATATTGTTTTCTTTGAGTCGCAGCCTGTGACACATTCCTATCGGTATCCTGAGCGGCAAGACTGAGTCACGGACCAATGAATCCCAAAGTATAGACAGCTGGAAAACAGGCTGCGGGAGGTTGGGGGGTAGACTGCTGTAAACTGAACTACTACTGGCTGCAGGTGCAAACAATGATGATTAAAAGGAAGGAAAGCGAGTTTATTAACAGAGACTGGAAGCACTGAGTTATTAATGTCCTGCAAAAGGCCTGGACTGAGGAAAGATTACTCTGGTGTCAGTGCATCATGAACAACACCACATCACCTTTTTGCTTCTGAACAGAGATAATTTTTCTATTTAAACTGAGAAAAAACAAACTGTGGCAGGAATACAGAGGTCAGTAGCAATTCCACAGATAAAGCATATCAACCTTGAAGGAGAATTGGTGATTAGATCAAGATTTGTTTGTAAGGAGTCTGTCAGCATACCCAAACCAAGTGTCTAGAGTCCCATTGTGTATGCAGATAGCCACCCAGAGGACGACCAGCAGCAGGCAGATGCCACACGCCACACCCAGTACAACGTAGACAGAGTCTGAGGCACTGGTTTCAGGCCTGGCTGATGGGGACTGGACCCAGTCTGAAGCAGGAGAACAACTGATAAGCATGATCAAAGTTTAACAAACACCTCTTAGATAATGGCATATTCAAGATGAAATTCTGAAGACTCACTAATAATTGAAAGCTAAGAGTAATCAATGAGTCAAAGTATTCAAATCAGTCCTGATATTGTGGCCAGACAGTTTCATTATTGATGCAAATGCATTGCTACACTGTCAATGCAATTTAAGACTTAATGTGACTAATAATAAAACTTTATAAAGCATCCTAATTGTAAAATCAGTTTAATAGCAAATTGAATTTCTGAATTATTCAATAAATCTGTGAACATGTGAGTCCTTAGCGTTCCCTTTCTATTGCTGCTCTGACTGTGTTTATTAGTAAAGGTTGTCAATACCGCAGGATATACTGAATTATGTTTTGCAAATACCATTTAATCAATCTGTGATCGCAGTGATCACTGCGCTGAAATCCTTCCCATTATGTATGACATTTATCTAGTTTACACACTGTTCATTTGCAAATATCCACGATAAGCTGTGGCTGGAAGTCTTGCCTAATCAAGCTGTGGCAAGTCTACTCTCAAAATAAAAGCATCAACATGTATCTATTCATAGGACAGCGATGGCCTTCCAGTGTAGTAAAATTCATCAGCCAAAACAAGTTTGGCCTGGCGGTGACCAGGCCAGTTCATGAAGTTAACTGCTTCCAGATGATGGAATGAGGCGACCTATCAATACAGCAGCTTACTGTTCTCTGGCACAAAGAGTGAGACCGGTGGGCTGATCATGCCGCTCCCTGCCTGGGTGCATGCAGCCACCTCCACACTGTAGGTTGTGTTGAATTCCTGCAGAGCTACAAAGGTCATAGTGGTGTTGCTGTGGATCTGAACCAAGACACAGAATTGAATATCGTTAAAATGTGGAAATGGATATGGAATGTGGAAATTATGATGTCCTCAAGGTTAATTATTATCTTTGCTCATATGGTCAAACCTGACAGAGACATGTGGGTCATGGCCTTGAAAAAGTTTTACTGGCACAATAAGGCAAGGCATTAGCCTCAAAGCAGGACCAGACTGATTTATAAATTCAAGAAAACATATTTTATGGCATCCTGGTTAAAGCATATACTGTAAACTTGCAATGTCATGAAGTCAAATCCAGCTTTTATTGCACGTCATTTTAAGTCTTAAAGAACTAATTTCAAGAAGTTCTTATGCAATATTTTTGACAATCCCTTCCAAGCACTGAATGCTGGGAAGAGAAAGAACGTCACCGTCCTATATACTAACACTCCCGCAGAAAAAGGGAAGGAGATAACTTTCAGGATAAGCTAATGCACTGAAATGGGAGGGAACATGTGACAGACAGAGCCCTGTGTTTCACAACACCACATGAAAACATCTGGGGTTCCTCTCCTTTACTAATGTGCTGACAGTCTGACTGGGAACACTGAACCCATGATTAATGATGTATCATGTCTGTGGCACCGAGCAGAGAGGAAAGTGAAATTAAAGAAATATGTTAATCTTCCATCAACAAAATCTGGTGTAAAACCCAAGGTTAAAAAGTAGCTGAGGACAGCAACACACAAAAGGTTTGACAAAAACATCCCATTTCTTTATTCTAATGGTAACCTTGCAAAGCAGCTTATTGAATCTGTCAGTTTAAGTGTATTTTATAAGAAAAGCTGAAAAGAAAAGAAGTTGCCTTGACGCATTTCTAGTCACTTCCACTATTACAAAGGCTTCATGTATTATGACATCACCATTTGACTGGACATCACCCATGCATATTTGAGTCTACGGTATGCATTCCCATTGTGTTCATATTCCATTCACTCTATGATGACTCAAAGCCACATGCTGAACAAAGAAAAACACTGAATCCAGTTTTCACACCGTCAGCTTCCTTTAACTGCGACACAGGCAGGAAGGACAGGAAACACACCATTGTATCAGAGAGCACTAGAGTGCAGTCACAGAAACAAGACTACGTACAAATCGGTGCAAATCCCATCAGAGATTAGTGCACCTGACAACGTTGCTTCATCAATATTTCCATTTGGTCCAAACAAAAGCGGTTACCATTAAATAGTAAATGCTTTCTCTCAGAGTACTGTTGCAGAGACCCAAACTACAGAGTATCCTAAAAAGGAATTTCTTATCAAAGATGGCATTCCCTACATAGCTGAGTCTAGGATGGAATGGAAAACCAGCTGTAGACAGAACAGGGCAGTTGACCTCTGGTTTGGGCAGCAGGTCAAAAGTATACTCCACCTCTGCAGGGCCCATTCTTTTCATGTTAGTCATCAGTCATCCAATCGTGGAATTTTCAAAAACATCCTCAATACCTCAACTGTAGAATAGCAGAACATGAGAATGAAGGCTAAAATCTGCCAGGGCTAAACACAAAACACTACAAAACAATCTCTGAAGTCATTTTGATGAACTTACCGTGTTCACCTGTGTCCCGTGTGTGACGATAACATCGTAACCGCGCAGGATGCCATTGATCTTATCCGCTGGTGGAGGCCTCCATTTGATCACCAGCATTGACTCATTCAGTTGTACTGTGACATTGCGGGGATAAACTGACGGCACTGAGAATGTGACAAGAAAGGGAAACAGAGGGAGCGAGGGGTCAACTACAAAGCTGTCAATTGTGATAACCATCAAAACACTTCATATTAAATGGTAACCTGTAAAACAACAACATGAATGGTAGAACTAGGGAGAGACTGACCCTCTATATTTACATCTTTGATAACAGTTTGGTATGTGAAGAATTGGAAAATTTCTGGCACTGGGCAATATCAAATCTGTCAACTAAAATATCCCCCACAGTGGCTTTAGGAAGGAAAGCGGAAGCAGCTCCACCCAGTAAGAACTGCATGTTTTTTCCATGAGACCACTCCTATTTCCTATGTGACCCCTCAGGAAAACAATAGAGATGTAGTGGATATGACATACTTCAGAGAAGGACTCCCGCTATTAACATCGCAGGCAGTTGTGTAACTTCCATAACAAACAGTTATTAAATGCTGCGACTGTAAAGGGGGCTTTCACCAAGCCAACATTGGAGCGGGAAAAGGCTAATTACATAGCTCTGGATTCCTGAAACCTAAATAATAATCTGTTATGATGAGGAGCATGCAGGAGCCTGACATCAAGGCTAGACAGTCAAATATAAACATTTGTCGGGAAGCAGTTGGCTGCATTTTGGACCTCCTTGTGTCTTCTTTTTTTCCCCTGTGGGTCAGCCCAATGTTCCCTCAGGCCTGTGTTCAGTTAAGGTTAGGGGTAAATTAGTGGCTGTAACAAGAAACTAAGTTGTTATAACTACTTAGTAACTTGTTTAAACATGTTAATAAATACACGTATTTATTATTGTTCAGAAAACATTTTAAAACATTTTTATCTTGCACTATAAATAACTGATTTGATTGACAAAGACAAACTTTTGGTCAAATGTTAAGACTTTTTAGACTTAAGGGAACATAGAACATAGAGAGTTAAGGGAACATAGGCCTGAGAGAACATAGAGCTGAGGGAACACAGACTGGAGGGAATATAGAGTTGAGGGAACATAGAACTGAGGGAACATGGGGCTGAAGGAGAATAGAGCTGAGGGAACAGTAGTAAGCTCTTGTTCCCCGTTACTGGTACTGGTTACTCATTACACAGCCCATCAAAAGTTTCTGGTGTATAACCAACCCAAAATTCATCCTGTAAATTGGTCCATGGTTTCTAATGAATACCCACCTCCCTCTGTGGTGTTACTCTGGATCCAGAGGGAGACAGGGGAGTCCCCCACCTCATTGCTGCAGGAAACACTCATGTTGTACCAGGTCATGGCCTGCAACCCGGAAACCTCACACTGGAATGGTGGCACGGTGGTGTTGATGAATCTGGTGGTCGTCACCTCCCCTCTCCTCCGGCTCACCTCTTTAACCTTGGATGAAATGTTATGAGGGTTGATTGATGTAGGAACACTACATGGTGACACTTTTTGTACAGGCAGCTAGAGTGGAACTTACCCTAATGTGGCATTTGGTGAGTGGAGAGAAACCATCGTATCCAGGGGTCCAACTCAAGATGAACTTATTAGACTGCCTCTGAATCACAGCAACCTCAGTAACAGGACTGGGAAGCACTACAAAACAAAACACAAACCCTTATTAAGCGCCCAGAGATAAATGGACACAGCGGTCAGTTTGCAGAGCCTGAAAATAGCCTGAAATGTCAATGGGGCCAGGCAGTCCCAAGAGAGCTTCATCTTACCTTTGATGTTAATGTTTGCTTCTCTGGAAGTGGTGACCCCCTTCTCGTTGTGAGCTTCACAGCTGAACTGAGTATGCCTTTCCACACCTGCAGATGGCACATGGTATTTTTATTCAGACAATGTAGCACTCCATTGCAATGTGAACAACAATCACAAGATAGCCTGTGTCAAGGTCTTGATAACACTGGACAAATCTCAAACCTCAGTCAAAAATTGTCAGTTTCATTTTCCTTGAGTGACAAAAAAAATTAACTAAAAGTGGAAGCAAGCAAACCACGGGTCTACCATTTCCCATATACGTCTATGTGTCACTTAAAGTGATTCTGCGTCAGAAATATGAGGAAAACTAAAGGGAGTATGGGTGAAATACTCAAAGTGACAAAAAAACACATTCAGGGTGAGTCATTCCTTTAGCCTTTATACCTTGAAAGGTTACACAGCAGAACCTGATGCATCAAGCTAAAATTGAGCCTCTCCAGTATTATGTACTCTGATAACAATCCCTTTGCTTGGTATCTTTTCCTGGAGACACAATTCCTGTCTTTCAGCAGCCACAGATCTGCCCAGCGAGAATTGGATTGCGATAGCTGCTAAATAATGTCCCTTTTGTGTTCTTTTTTTCACCCAGTGTCTAGCTCGGAAACCTTTCCACAAAGCAAATCACAAAACAGCCTGTGAGAAATGACGGGAATCAACTTGGGATGGTTTGTTTACGTTCTTCAGAATATCTCGGCATAATGAGAGTGCAGTGCACTGTTACGGTTAGGGTTCACTTGCACTGTTAGTTAGAGAGCACCAGGGTAAGAGCGCTTTGCATTTCACACAGATCAAACACTGATGCAACAAGTATCGTGTGTATGTTTGCATAAAGAAAGAGCATGACTTAACAAACTAGGCTGGATTGAATCAAGCATACAGTATAAGTAACCCTAACCCTGCTCACAAAACAATGTTTCTGCATCACCTAACTTTGGATCAAATGGATAATAACACACAGAAAAGCCACTAAAAGAAAAGTAAAAGTTATGAGAGCAATGTGTTTTAGCCTTTGCACAATGACACCCAAACTGTATAAACTTAAACAAAACCCTGAATAATAAACAGGCTCAGACTGCTGAGGCACAGCAGTCAGTAAGCAGGCTTGAATGTGGTCACAAATTAAGCTAAATAATCTCATACAGTTTTATCAAAGAGGCAACGGGGACTGAGCCAAGTTAGTGAACAACACAACCCTGCTAACCCAGCTCAAGGTCAAAGACAGAAAAGTTTTCTGAGTATGTCTCAAACTAAAGGCTCAAGACGTTCACCAGTTCTTTTAAAGTTATAAGCCTCCTAGAAAAAGGAAGTGAACCATAGAGGTGAACCAGTACTGCCCTTTCTATTTCCACTTCATTTGGCAGGTTGTACAAAACAAAAGGCAATGCAGAAAAAATATAAATGTCTTGGCCACTCAAATGGAAACAACATCAGAGATTGTGGTGGAAATTCAGTAAACGTAGACTAGTGAAGAGGTTGGAGGAACCAAATATATAATCTGGAAGCCGTACATTGTGGATCTAGCAGCCTGTAATTATCAGGTTTGGAAGCATTCCATCTTACGAAGCCTCTTGAGATGTCTATTTTATTTTTCCATTTTTATATCCAGGCAATAAATATAGCCAAAGCCTACGTCTTCCATTTAGATCCAGACCTACAACTCAGTGTTTTCAAAGACTGAGCCCTAACCCTGTGTCCCGTTTGCCACATTAGACTGGATATTATGCAACATGGTGTTGCTGTGGGACAGAATGATTATATGAAACATTGAGAAGGTCTTCCATGGTCTGAATGTTACTGTTACACCAAACAGTTTACTACCTCTTTAAGGAAGGTATATAATGCCCTGATTTCTAATCATATAAACATTAGTGCATGTAAATGACTTTCCTAAATGGAAACCAAAAACAGTTTACGATTTCTCAGAACCACAGTACTCCAATCAGTCATGAAGTATGGTTGTTAATGCCAAACGGGCCCTTGGTTGCAACGTAATGTAACATAAAGAGGTGAGTACATCTGAATAGTGGCTCTTAGACCGTTTAGCCATGCCAGTGTTTGGTATTGTAAGGATGTGGATGGGAGCAAGCTCTGCTAGCTTCCAGCCAGCCAGTCTCCTTTTCCAGCCCCTCCTGCGGGGTAGTGGGCCGTCCCATGAATGCAGCCTTTGTCCCAGGAACCAACCCCCGAACAGTGTCCCCATGCACCCCCCACCCCTTTACTGCCCGAGCCCTTGCACACGCTGGACCAAAGCACAGCTCTGGACCTTTAACCCCTCGGTTTCCAGCCGTATGCCCTCTCACTGGCTAAAACAGGCATGCTATGGCCCAGGGCACACTGTGAATGAAGGGTTGTAACATACAGAGGAACAAGGTTCTGCCTCTAATAACAAAAAATACCAATGTTTGCTTCCAAAGACAGGACAAGCACTCCAAAAGGGAAGAGTCCACTTTGAAAACAGTCATTCTGGCAACAATAATAATTCTAATTCTTCAAATTCTTTGACGACTCCTGTATTACTCACCATTTCTTATGTGATACCTCAACAAAACAAACAGCATGAGACTTGTCACAAGTGGTTGCGTAAGTTAGTGCCATTTCAAGGAAATTAACCATCTGCTCATATCAGATTAACAAGAATTCAAAATTTAATATGGAAGATCTTTGAACTCTAGATGGCCACACTAAGAACCAAACTTGACTCTTGTACCAGATATCCATTTAATATTATTTGATGTTCACTTTATCATCACTGCTGTTGATTTGGTTAACTATTAGTTGCTAGATTTACACCATAGCCATTACTATAAAAAAAAAAAAAAAAAATCAGACAAACTCACAGCAAGTTTTGTAACTTGCAAGTGTCAGTGGACTTAACCAAATTTTATCAAGACTGACAGACCAAGTTAGATTGACTAATGTTTACTTAGCTGTGTTTTTAGGTCAAGAGGAGCGGCTTTCCCATTGCTATGGTGCTTCACAGCTAGCAGAGTGGTATTACAAAAACCACTGACCATGCTTGGACGTTGTTAACTATTCAGTGGTGTCCCAGGGAACCCGGTGATACTGACCATGGTGATAATTCTCATCGGAGTAAGCAGGCTACAGATGCTGAGGTAGCAGAGGCAACAGAGAAGAGAAACCACTGACAAATGGGTGCTAGATGACTAAGACCAACTCCACATTTTATCACCATTATCAAAGAGCCAAACATCATTCATCTTCCTGTGAGGGAAAGCTTCAGTGAAAGGAGGAAACCAGCCAAAATTAAACCAGTTCACTGATTTAATGAAGTTCTCTGGTAAAATTTCCTTCTACTCTTACACAGGAGTGACTCAATTCAAAAGAGCACCTCTGTATTAAACCTAGGGTAATGTTTCTACCATAGGGGAGTAATTTAATTAACTTGTTCAACTGCATTAAATCAATATCATTTAAATTAGATAAGGCAACAAGACGCCACAGTATAGCCGTAGTTTCTTTCTAGTATAAAAGGATTAACTCAAGGTGTGGATCCAGACCTCTATTCAATATTCTGGTGATACACATGATGAAGTGTGAGCAGCACAGCAGGAAATGACACCGCTTCCTAAAGAGGTTTTTGGCACCTCAAGAAGAGCCACCAGCCTGAGGGAAAGAACAGAACGAACAGACAGAGGAGAGAAAAAAAATAAGTTTGTGGATGGGTGGCTCACCTGACACTGTGTGATGGCTAGGAGAGCTACTAAAGTCACTGGCATGTAATCCATCACGAAGCCAGCGGATTTTCACAGGTTCTGGAGGTCCGATCGCCTCACACCACAAGGTGAAGGGTCTGTTCCTTGTCATGTTCATGTCCTCGGGATGCCTGATAAATGTCGGAAGACCTACAAACAGACAAAATAAATTACAAAAATTCCCCAATCAATGCCCAGTGCTCATATGAAGTTGAAACTCACCTTCCACCTGGATGACAATGGGTGAGGAGTCGATCACTGTGGTGCTGATGCTCAGTCTGCAGCGGTACTCCCCAGAATCTGTTCTCTGCACAGGGTTAATGCTGTAAAACAAGTGAGGATTTGTGATCTGGCCATTCACTGCAGCCCATAATGCCTCTTCACTCTGTGTATCTAGACTATCAAATGTTTCCTTCACCTATCACTGATCACTTCCACGTGTCACACCACTGTTACCTGACCGTGGAGACCAGAGTTGTAACCCCGTCTGTGGTGGTCTGCAGCTCGTTGATCACCACCTGCGTGTTGGCTGCCAGGTCCTGTCTGTTCTTCAGCCAAATGATGGCGGGCTCCAGCCTGGCATCAGGGATGTCGATGGAGCAGTTGAACTTAGCTTCATGGCCCTCTGACAGCTGGATGGAGCCAACGGTGGGCTTGAAGTGCAGCTTCCTGATTTGATCCGGGCTAAGACGGACATGTGAAACACGATGCGAGGCAATGTGGCCCTCAGAGTTTCTGCCTCGCCGTCCAGGAGAGGAAGGACTCCTGTGATGCTGGGCTATTTACAGAGGGAGTTTGTTATGTCATGTTATATTATTTTATTCTATCTTAAGCTGGCTGATGTGACATCAGCTGCATATTGTGTGAGGAAACAGGCTTTCAATTATTTTATAACAAAAATCAATATGATCATCCTGTTGGAATTGTAAAGTTCTATCAATCTAGACTGCAGTTCTGAAATAAGTAAAATGTTGACATTCCAGCTGGCAAAACTCTCTTTTTGATATGAATCTCCAAAAGGTTATTTTTAAAAACACAACACCAAGAAAAAAAAACATTCAAAACGTGGATGTTTGGCGATTGTAAAAAAAAAAAAAAAAAAAAAAAAAAAAAAAAAAAATAAAAGAAAAAAAAAAATAATA
>OMLB01018155.1:24925-52558 GCA_900302555.1 Myripristis jacobus | reverse complement strand
CTTCATAAAGATCCCCCAAACAGAAAGCACCAGACCAAAACCACGCATAAGCAACTGCATCCCAAAAAGATTTCTGTTTACTTCATACTACACTGTAAAACTGCACTGCAGGCAGTGAGCGAAGCCTCTATTCGATATATTCATCCTTGTGGTGCATTTTATGTGTTAACCTCGGAGGCATTAAATAACTTTGATTTTGAGCTCCAAGGAACAGCGCTGGCTCATATAATTTAACTGACATATTTCTCTAGGACTGTAGGATTTTTTTCTTTGCGTGGAATCACACGATCAGTTTTAACAACAAAAGCTTTTACAAGAGCTCGTTAAATAATTTCAACAATTCAACCAAGCCCTGCCAGAGTTTATTCAAATGTTTTGTAGCAGAACGCTATGCCTCCCAGAAATGCGTCTCCAGATAGCAAAACAAATAAATGAAACTGTTACTTGAACAGCGTCGCACTGGCTAAAATGTAAGCGGTATTTCAATTAGGAGCCAAGTGAGCGCGTTTCAGGTGGATCCTGCGCTCCGTGCGTAAATACGCACAGCCTAGTCTCAGGTAAAAGGCTTTGAGAGGGAGGACCCACGGCATGAAGGCATAGAGCTGTAGAAATGAGACATGTTTGCTGTAGTTATACATTATTATAGACCTACATTTACCATTTACTAATCAGTTGTCCATCAAAGGAGGAATTGCTTATTTGACTCAGTAAACAAAAGTTTCTTATAAAACGCACGCACACCAGCATCGTAGCCCCAGTCCGAAATGCATCTCTGTTGCTGTAACTTACAGTCTTTTGCCCCTGTCGCCCATCGTCTGAGCAGAGCGCTCCGTCACGTTGTTGCATTTGATCGTGTTGGAGAAGCACCAGCAGATCTCCGGGCAGAGGGAAGCCGAGGCACACTTGCAGCCACACAGCAACAAAACAGCGGGGAAAAGGAAAAACGGCAGTGATGTCCACATTGTTTACAAATAAATAAAAAAAAAAAAATACTCAAACTGAGCTGCCTCGTCGGCTGGAAAACACCCAAAACACACAGAAGCCAGGATCCGTGTCCTAGTGAATGATGTTTGATCTTCTTGACAGACAGTTTTGAAGAGTGGAGCTCCCTCAGTGTCAACAGTAGTGATGGGTCATCCCCCTGTGCTGTTTACTGTCCTCATGTTTTTATTTTTGCACAGACGAATCTGAAGAGATGCAGCACGAAGTTTGACCAAAACCCCTGGACCATCCAGCCCTATGAAATACATTATCACATGAGCAGGAATCATAAGGAGATGCTCTCTCTCTCTCTCTCTCTCTCTCTCTCACACACACACACACACACACACACACACACATCAGTGAGGAGGCTTTGTTTCACAACACATTTGACACTGATCTCTCACAATAAAGTTTTAAGTAAGAAAGGTTTAAATCTGTCAGGTTTTATTATAATGCCTGGTCTCACAGTAGGAGTTTCAGCCAGTAAGTCAGAGTCTGTACACTTCAGCTCAAGATGCAAATTAGAAATAAATTGTGGAGTGATATTTATCCTTTTCCAGGGACCAGAAAAAGTCTTACAGATATTTTTTTTTTCTTGGACTGGAGCGTAGCCACAGCAGTCCAGTCAGTGTCTACTAACATGAGCCACTCTCTGCCAGAGTTAGAAGCCAGCAGAACTGGAGCTGTACTTCAGTACGGCACTGCAGATACTGGGGGCAGGACAGACTCTTCTTTAGTGAATAAAACACACACAACCTTATCAGGCAAAGTTGCCACATTCGCTTACTCAAACACACTGGAATTTTCCTTTCAGTTTAATATCACTACCATCTCTTAACACACTGATATCATATCCTTGAATGCATTTAAACAAGTGGTGAAAAAGCAATTATTTAACCACCCATGTTAAAACCAGAGACAATGACCACAAGCAGATCAACCCTGGTGAAAAACTGAAGTGACAAGGCAGAGAAGGTGACTGCAGGATCCAGGAAAGTGAAGGTGTACACTGCACTGCATCATTTTCTGATTCAGAAAGGATCATATCTCTGTAATATACAGAGGTAAAAGCTTGGACAGTCATTCTATCAATATGCATCCACAAATCCATCCTTCCATGTATTGTGAACAGACTAATTCAATCCTAATGCCCCTATAGCTTAAATGATATCCTTGTGTATGTTTGGAGAGACTCGGTTATGTTCCCAGATCCAAAGAAAGCTTTCCATGTCGAAGGCAACAGCATTTATGACTTTCAAATTTAGCTGTCAGCAAAAAACGCCTAATACTTTCTTTGTTATCTTGCATTTGTTCAGCACCACCTTCTCCTTCTGTTTGATCATGTTTACCATCTCGAGAGTCTGAAATGACTGACAAAGCCTATTACATAGTATTTAAGGCTGTAATTAAAATAAAGATTTGTGCTGGCATACACATAAAAAGCCTAGTCAATTGCTCTGTCCCTCAGGAGGAACAGTATGACCCAAAGTCAAAAGACTCCCATAACTGTGTCTCATTTGGCGCCGGTTATGTCGTAGATAAAGACAAAGCAAAGTTATATGGCCTTGGTACAAAAAAATCTTCCGGCAGACGTCATGCCAGAGGCCAATATCCACAAACGTGAGAAGAGAAAACGTTTCTTGGTTTACGCACACAGGTTTAACAAAAGCTTCAGGTAACAATATGGTCATTATTTTTGTTTTTATTTTCAGTAAACTGATAACATGCCAGATAGATGGCACATGTTGAAACACAGTGGGACAAATAACAATAAATAAATAAATAAAGTGCCAAAATGATGGATCCACTGCATACTCAAACATGTTACCTAAAAATAAAGAAATAAAAAAGGGGGGGAAAGTGCCAATAAAAGTGCCACATTGTCTTTTGTGGTTCAGTTGCTTTGAATTATATAATGTTGATTTTAAGAAAAAAAAAATAGTGAAACCAGTAAACAAATGTCGTGTCAGGAGGAGTACCTTATATTACAGTGAGCCTCCTGACATGACATTTGTTTACTGGTTTCACTATTTTTTTTTTTACTATCTATTTTACTAAGGTAAAATAGATACCATATGCACACATGTAATGGAGATGTATACTGTATGCAGAGTCAAATGAAGCACTCTGCCAAATCCAAAATGGAGCATCTTTCATCTCAGTCCATCTCAGTGAGATTTTGGCTGTGGAGTGTCTGTGTCCAGGCTAAGGATTTGGCAAACCAGCCAAAAATCTTTGCCTGAACACAATTCCTGTAGTTGCATGGCCAATGTACCACTGGGTGTCTCTTGGATAAACTCTCTTGTTCTTGTCCTTGGGGGGGAAAACTACCTGGGAGGAAACTCGGCGCTGAAGTCACCCAGTGTGAGGTATATGGCAACAGAGACGGTGAAGTGTTTTGGTGGGATCGCTCCACAGGGACTGCATGTTGAACCAGAGTCATGTAATCAAACAGTTTCTCTGCACCAGAGCAGTGCACAGGAGCCAAAAACACACTCCACTGACAGCATCCTAATGCAAATGCACCAAAATATGACTGACAATGATACAGTCCACATTCCTACCAACATGGATCCCATGATGCAGAGTCCATTATGCATCGTGCTGACATGCACTAGCTGCACATCATTGATCATCAGTTTGGTAATTTTGCTCCAAATAATTTTACTCAACTAAAACAGTAAGACTCCCTAGACTTTTTCCTAATAACATTTTTCCTAATAAACAAGCAGATGGACTGACAGATACATAGATAGATAGATAGATAGATAGATAGATAGATAGATAGATAGATAGATAGATAGATAGATTCCAAAGCTTAGACATTTATAGATATTGCCTGCTCCGATTTTACAGCTCCACAGGGTGGCGACAAAGCAGGACATACAACAAATATAGCTGTGCCATCAGGCCGGTTTGCGGACTTCATCTGTAAAATACACAATCTGTGAAATATTTCCACCACAACCCCCTTCCGAATCACGCACACTTCCACGTATTTTTATTTTTCCCTGTCTTTCTTCTTTTATTTTACTGTTGTAAAGTAACTTGAAGTGACCTCCAGAGGAACCAGGTTTGTAAACACCGTGTTACTGAGACAGCGCCGCCCTGACTTCACGGTACCAGGAGAACTCAAACGCACCTTCAGTATTTCAGTGGGATGAGCCAACTAATGATGCCTTCACGTGCTCCGCGACGTCCGCTTTACTATCAGTGGCGCATTCAAGTGCTTTTGGTCAGAAATAATTTTACTAAATTTACTCATATCAACAGATAGTTTTTTTAAGGGCTGCTTTGTGCGACAAACGAGAAGGACAAACTGCAAGGGCATATAACTGATGTTTTATTTAATCTGTTAGTCCAGAATTGTGGTATATATCAACAATCGTTACATTTGTAACTGCAGGATAAAAGGTGCAACGTGTTAAAAACATCCTCTAAATCATTATTTTTTCCATTGCAGCCGCACTGACACCCTTGACCAGGGGTTATATTTACAGGACTAATTTAATACTGGTGTTATATCAATTACTCAGCGTTGCGCTTTTGTCAAAGACATTAAAAAATAATAAACTTTAAACGGATGAAATAAACAACACTACTGATCAAGAATTAACATGCGTTAGAGGTGTGAGCGGGTGTTTTGCACAATACCACTTTTAGTGAGTATTGTGACGCTGGTTCCCCACGATAACCTTCATATCTCGACTACTCGGATACCGCAGCAAATTTTTACTTCCCGTCCTCACACTTTGCTCGCTGATTCTTGTGCAGACCGTAATGTGGACATTACGAAATCAACAGATCAGCGCTTTTAGTTTCGTAAAAACCATATTTCCGGCAGCAGTGAAGGTAGCAGTGACAATTTTCTTTCCTAGGACGGCGAAGTTATTTGACTAGCCACTGTGGCTTATTAGATACGGTTACGGCTAAAGTTAATATTACGGCTAAGGTTAAGGTTAAGCTTGAGGTTAGGCAGAAAATGGTAACAGATGAAATTAGGAAAAGAGCTGTATAGAATGAATGTAAGTCAACGAGGCTATGACCTCGCCATCCTAGGGAAAAATGTCGCTCTCAGGAACCTCAGTCCGGAAGTTAGGAAGTCAACTTCGCCAATGCAAGCAAAGTCGCAGTAGATAAACAGTAGAAGTAGAGAAGGTTTTTCACAGGATTTCGGACGGTAGTAGAAAAGGACATTTGCCGACTGGCTCTCAGCGATGGACAAGCTTCGCCGTGTGCTCAGCGGTCAGGAGGAAAATGAAGAGCTGGGTCTCACTGCACAGGTAGTTGATGACAGCGCTGCTATGCTAACGCTAACGAGCTGTCAGTGGATACCAGGCTAACTAGCTTCTTTCGACAGCATTATGGACAAAAAATACCACTGGTGTCTTTGTACGTTTTATTTAGCCACATTTGGGAGCTATATACTAAGGCTATGATGTATCATTTAGGTTAATTGTTCACAGAAATGACGCTAAGCTAGTTGTTGTCAAAGTAAGCAAGTTGTCAGTTGGCCAACTCATTTTGCATATTGCATATTTTAACCACCGCAGAGTCGCTTAAAATGTCTTTCCCCGCTAACTCAGCTCATTCTTTTGTCACTTAATGGATTGTATTTTCTGTGTGCATTGCCAATTTGTTTTTACACGCGTTCCCTAAGGAGCATCAAACGAGGTAAGGTGTTTAACTTGGACCTCATTGTGTCTACAGTGTTTGATTAGCTCACAGTAATCAAGTGTAACCTGTTAAGTTACAGTGCAAAACCTGAATGTGTCTCCACTATGGCATTTCTTGGCCCGGGGAATGCCTTTCCTCTTGTACAGTGCTCTTGATTGCTTTCCATTAAAACCAGCATTGTTCTGAGCATTTACAGGACATGGATTAATCTACAGAAGCTCCCTATTTGTGTGTGTGTGTGTGTGTGTGTGTGTGTGTGTGTGTGTGTGTGTGTGTGTGTGTGTGTTGAGATAATAGTTTAATGTTATTCAGTTGGGACTGGCAAACATGTTTAAGTTATCAGGAGGTCGCCTGCGGGTCTTTTGTGGGTCATTACGCTGGTCTTGTGACATCCTCTTATTGTTCTCACCAGATCCTTGATGCCTCCACTCTCAGCTACAGTACCAGGGTCAAATGGTTTGTGATATGTTTTGCTGGAGGCATCCTGTGTTCAATTATGGTGAGTTTCTCTGTTTGTTTGTTTTTTGTTTTGTTTGTTTGTTTTGTTTTTTTTGTTTTGTTTTGTTTTGTTTTGTTTTGTTTGTTTGTTTGTTTGTTTTTGTTTTTACACTTAGGGCTGAAATATATGGTAAAAATAAGTCATTTTGCACTGAATTTTTACAGATATTGCAGTAGCGTTAGCGATATGATCCACAATTGTAGGAGAAATGATCAGTTTCCTTTTCACTAAAAAAATAAATAAATTGATGGTGATGATGATGTGATTCTTGTTGGGGCCTGTACAAACAAGCTTGTTTTCCTGCATCTGGAAAATGCAATTTATGGGCCAGGGCTTTTCTCTCAGCACCATAATACTTTGTTCACAAATTCATCTCGCACTTATCCAAAAAATTGCAGCTCCTGCGATTTGGATATTGCATGCTCTTACAATTTTGATATCATTTCAGTTAACTGATGAGCCCTAGTTTACTCCTCAGCCTGGCTTGTGCCATGTTTTGTGTAAGTTGTCAACATGGTGCTGTGCCAGTGTTGTCAAAACAAACTCCTCGACCTCTGTTGTACTTGCAGATTACAGTGATTGTCCAGCTGGTTGGCTAATATTTGTCATAATAACCTAATTAACAGATTCAAGCCATTTAATTCAGAGTATGAGCCGAAATGGTTACAGCTTCAGTTTGACACATTGCAGTTAAAGTGACAGCAGGGCTTGCCACAGATAACGCTCGCTGATAACACCCTGAAGCCGCTGCATGCTGATAATTCACTGGCAGAGTCTGAAAGGCCACCAGACTCTGTTGTTTGGGCCTGTGCAGCGAAAGGCACACTCTTCTTCACACCTAGTATTATTCATCATGATAACTGTGTCACCAGTCTGTCACACCCAAGGAAATTTTAACAGTGAACATTCATTTCATTGTCATCCAGAAAATGTTGGAAAATGAAATCTTTATGGTGCTCTGGCACTAGGGGGAGCCCATTTCTTTCATTATAGCCTTTGATCTATAGGATTAATATGATAGCCAATGAAAATATATTTTTTTTAAATAACAAAAATGTAAGCATGCAGTGTTATCAAAGTTCCTTTCCAGCATTACCTTGGCTAGTTTCTTATATTAGCCATTTTCTACAATCTATAGCCTAACTCCTCAGTTAATGTGTAGTTACATAATTTTGACTTTTTGCTATTTAACCAGGGTACAGCACTACTGTTTCTTCCCAATGGACTCAAGCTCTTTGCTGTCTTCTACACGCTAGGGAACATCGCAGCACTCGCCAGGTAAGGCTCTCACAGTCCAGCTGAAGTCTGTCATCTTAATATCACTGTGCAACACTTTCCTCCGCAGTGTGGCACACAGCCATAACCGCAGCAGATAAAATAGATGGAGGTATCATTACAATGAACTGTATACAGAAACATATGCATATAGCAACAGCTCAGCAACTCCTATCAGTACTTGGCTGTCAGTTTTGAGCTTTAATCTTATACATTTGGGATATTATATGATTGTAAAGATTATGTCAAGGGTTTGATATTGCAGAGCGTTTTCACCAAATTCCAGACATATCTTAAATATATGTTTTGGCCCTCCACACATCTCCAGACAAACTCCATCCACATATGAGCTTTTTCATATTTACATCAAACCAAATAAAAAGCTTGTTCAGACATGATTTACAACTGAAGAAATATTGCAAATATTAGATCAGTTTTATCTTTCAGTGACACTGAGAGACTCACACACACTCTGATGTCATCATGGCTTGATGACTGTAACACCTTGTTATCATGGCGTGGCCCTGCTTTGTTCTGAACTCTGCTGCAAGGATGATAATGAAGACTAAAGCCACATTAAGAAGTCATACCTATAATTTCCCCTCTTTGCACTGATTGCCTGTTGGTCTGGCTTTGGAGCACATTGCTCTAGGAACCACGCAACATTCTCTTTGTATTTTTCCGTGTGATGACACACACTGGCTGCTCCTGGTTCGGTTTGATTGTGGAGTGTACTTTAGTGTCAGTGGGTAATGACTAACTAAATAGCAGTCAGCACATAAAGACTAAGGCGAGCCTTTTCTTTTTGTTGTTGTTGTTTTTGCTAAGTTCTTTCGATGATTTGCTTGCTTTCAAATTATTTGTCCACCACTGTTCTAAAGATAAAGTTTTTCAGGAGAATATTCTAACGTACAGTAAGTGGTAGCTCAAGTTCCTCCATAGTAAAGGAGAACAATCTGCCCTGCCAGTTACTTGAATAATAGCCTTGTGATTTGGCACTAAACCTTTGAATATTATTACAATGCCCCCATATAGGCAGTACCACAATATATCAGCAGCTTGCTACAGTTTGATATGATCTAGATTAAATCAGTCAAGATAATCCGGAGTATAGATAATACAGTACGGCATAGATGTTGGAAACTATCACATGTCATGGCTTCAACCACTGACAAGGTTTTTCTTTTCAAAACGGGACAGATATCAGTTGACATGTTTTTCGGTCCAAGTACGGGAAAATAGGTCACTTTCTGCTTTCATAGCCCAGGTTACTGAGCCAAAATGTGAGAGTGTCATATTTAAAGGGACATAAAATCACCCAAAGTTTTCTCTTTTGCATGACTGTGAGGTGGAAGCGTTAAAATAACATCATTGGTTTCATCATGCTGTCAACATGAGTGGCAGGCTCCATCCCAAATTAGAACGAATATGATTAAAATAGATTTCCAGTGTCAGGGTAGCATGTTGAAATAAATGAACATATATTTTCTGTCACTAAGCTGGCTTCTCTCAATAATTGATCAGCTGTTATGGTTTAAATGTCGAATTCCCTTCAGTTAAACTACCTAAGTTGTTTAATTTTTACCAGGAAAGTCCATTGAAGAGTTCTTTGTACTGTAACCGGAAAAAATTCAGACGTAATCAAACTTTGGCCTGCTGTCCTCATAAATGTCGAAGCAAAGATGGATTCACAGCCAGATACTCTGCATAATTGTAGTAATGATAATAATTTGCTAGACCACAGTGATGCAAATTAGATACGTCTTGTCACATTACAGTTAACGTCAGTCAGACAGGCTAACGCAAGTTGTTCTATGGAATTGTTCTTATACATTTTTGAAAAACATGTAGTGATTCACTCCCTGTGGATAATGGTATAGTTGGAATAAAGCGTCGGGGGAGATAACCGTGGTCATCCATTTCCTCCATGTGAACGTCAGTGACGGGCACAATGATGAAAAAAGCTCATAGCAAAATCTCTCAGCGACAGCCGCGTGGGAGTGGATAGCATCAGTGTCTCTTTCACACTGAGCAGTTGATAACCGGCGTCCAGCTCTCGTGTGCAGACCAGCAGAAAGAGCTTGCGTCAACACAGACAACTGTCATGTAACAGCTGTGACGCTCCACACGGTCCCTCTTCCCACTCAGCTCAGCTGAGCCCAGCGCTGCCTGCTCATATACCAGGGGGAAGCCTTTGTCTTGTATCATTCACTGACGTCATACATGCATCTCCTCCACCTAGGAGTTTGTGATGGGAATGGATCCTGGAGGATGTAGGTGGTTTTAAATGTGTCATCATGGTGTGGGACATGAAATGTTAACATGGCAACTTGTATAACAGGTAACCCACAGGAAATTTGGTTTTCGTGACCAAAAATATGTGTATGCCTCTTTGGGAGGAAGTGTATGTGTTGGCAGACTGTTCTGAACACGACCAAAGCAAAGCAAAGTCAGTTTATGCACATAATATTCAATTAAGTATTTTATCATTTGTAATATGGTAGTTTGTAATGTAAGCATGCACTGTAATAAATTGGCTAAAACATGCAAAAACAACAGTATGGCCTTTTTACATCCATGTGGAATCTATTCTTGATGGACCAAGGTGTCCTTAAGACCTTGGATTCAAATCTTTATTTTACAGGCAACAGGCAAAATGTCCAAGAGCTCCAGTTATCTCTGCCTTGACTCATTTGAATTAATACACACAAGATACAAGAGTTTGTTTGGGATGAATAGAAGAAGAACTGTGTATTTAGTATGTAGGCTATAGCGAAAGTCATGGTGGTTTTACAGATAAAGAAAATGGCACCACCTATAGAGACTCAAACTTAATCAACAGATCATCCAAGGAAAAAGACAATGCAGCACTAACCACGCTGTTTAATCAGAAAGTGATCTCTGAGCATCAAAGATGTTGCCAAATTATAAACGAATCTCATGGATTACTTTGTCAAGGACCGAAGTTATCCATTTTTTAATGTGTAACTAGAGGTTTTGTTGTGCACATCAAACCTAGTTTTGGGATCAGGTGCAGGACACAAGAGAAAAGCGTACTCCATCGTGAGACTGTGTGGATGTATTCCTTTAGTACCTTGTCCCTTATTGAGCTCAAGGAGAAGCCTGATATTAAGCTTCTTATAACTTGATCCCCTTCTTTAATTGTCCATACTGTATGTCCTCCCCTTGCTTTTCCTTCATTGTGTAACTTACCTGTTTCTTTTTGTCTCATCTGAAGCACCTGTTTCCTAATGGGACCATTAAAACAGTTGAAACGCATGTTCGAGCCAACAAGACTGATAGCGACCATTGTTATGCTGGTAAACAGTGTATTTTTTTTAAATTACTTTGAGCTCTCAGATAACCCGTACACTAAACTGCATGCTTCTTCATGTTTTAGTCGTAGCATAGACACCACCCACTTTCTATGCAAGCTTTAAGATGAGGCAACAATACATTTTGTATCTACTTTCACCTGTGCTTGAGGGAACAATGTGTCTGCTACTATTTATTTTGTATAAAAAATCATGTTAAGTTACAGATCTGAAACTCCTTATCATGTTGTCTTAAAGGATTCAGAAGATAGAGTCTCTTATGTGACTGAACAAGATGTCACAATTCATCTTTTTAATCTGTGTGGTGATTTAGTGGGTTAGTGTAAAAGGAAAACAGTTCATAGATAGCAAAAACTATTAATACTGTATACATTTTATGTTATTCTGTAAAGTTAGCTCACAATATATTTACTTTTCCTTTCCTCCCCCTCCAGCTCTGCCTTGTCTTGACACTTTGCGCAGTGTTTTGGGTAAGTAAGCTATCCATAGACTGAAGTGAGTTAAGTTCTGTATTGGTTTAGCGCATTGTTTTCAAAAAAGTGAATGTGACCATTTTGTGTTTTTAATTGTACAGTGGCATAAAAAGGGACTGGCCATCATCTTCTGTATCCTGCAGTTCTTGGCAATGACATGGTAAGTGCGTCCCAGCAGTCTCGGCTGTCTCTCCTCACTGTGGTGCCAAGAGGAAGTAGTTCCTTTGTCAGTCATTCAGGTTAAGACACACTTGCATGACAGAGAACTTTGGTCCAGCAGCTTCGGCTTGCATCGCATGCCAGTGAGCTGAGTTGAGCAGGTTGGTGAAGTTTTAAGCTGCCTTGCTGCTCTCGACACGTGCTGGGCCAAATCCTGTAAATGGTTAAACTTGACTGTCACAGTGCTCATTCAGCCACATGGGAGCTGCTTACTTCCTTCTATTTCATTCAAGTTGTTAAATTATTTTCCAACAACATAACTTTTAGAGTAATTGTTGAGTTGTTTATTGACTGTGAAAGTTGAATGTGTTTGCTCATCCAAAACCATGGACTGTTTTGTTAATTTGTGAGAAGCAAATATCATGTGATTACTGCTAAGTATTGACAACAGGAAATACCCATCCAGTCATACTAGAAATTTGACTAGATTAACATTTGGCCTAGTTTCCCTGTGCGGTCAGTGACATCTGCTTAACATACCTGTTCAGTCAGTGGTGTTGTGATGAGACTGCATGGCTGGTTGCCAGGCTTCCTGCTAGTTCAGTGTATTTTTGGATTAGCAGAGGAAGCTGTAGCGCCAGGATCAGTGTGGACCAATTTCTTCTGGCTGACATCCTTTTTCTTTGTCCTGGCAAGTAGAGACAGATAGGTGTTTAAGCCTGTGTGTACACCCAGGATCATGTCATTGTCAGCTATCTCTGGAAACAAGGACTATTATTGAGATAGCAAGTGAACTTCAGTCAGACTACATGGACTATATGGGTCCTTCAAAAGTCAATGTCAAGTGCATCATGACCTAATGTCCATTAACAGTTCATTTGCAGATGTCCACTTTTTTGCACTGCCTACTTAAAGTTTCAGAACTTATAGTTTTGTTAAATTGGAGATAGGTTTATCCAGCTTTATTAACTAATATCAGTCTTTATATTGGCCTGAAATTCAGTTCCAGGTAGAATGAAACAAATCTTAAAATGACTGAAATTGGCTTTCTGAGACCTGCAGATAATATGACAGAGCTGATCCAGAAAGCAATTTAGATGACAGTGAGGCACAACGGCTTATAGTTTGACAGTTTTAAGGTCAGGGGGTTGGATGGCAGACAACAGTGAGTACAAAGTCTTGTCACTAATGTGTATCGGCATGTCAGTTCTTGTGTGTTCGTTAATGTGGGCACATTTGCAGAGCAGTGACAAAGAAAGAGTTTCGGTGTGTGTGGGTGTGCATGGGAACAAGTACCCCCAGCAACTCGGGGAAGGGAATGGATGGTCTCTGTGCAGCGCACATCCACGTCACCGAGCAAGATTTTGTCAGCCTCATGTCTGTGCTGCTATCACACCTACATGAGTACATTCACTTCCGTTCTGCTTGTGCTTTGGTCCGTCTCAGAGGCATCACCTTGGCAACCACAACTTGCACATCACAAGCTCATTCTTAACAGGCTGAGGACATAGTGCACTCCTACACAAGCACTCAGACATGTGTGTGTTTGACCCACACACAGAGCTGGACAAAGTCTACTCCTGGGGCTTAGTTGTCCAGACTGAAGAATTTATCACATAACACTGAGGTACTACTGGTTGACACTGACTCAATATAGTCAGTCACTTCCTGCCTGTTTTGAAATGGACTAACTGCTCTGCTTACTCCACTTCCTAAGAATGTCTGATTTATGTATTTGCAACTTTTCAGAAAATCTTTCTTGGAGTACAGATGGGTTAAAGAAAGATAACAAAACAGTAGCTATTGTTTCACTTGTGATGATGAGATTATTTCAAAATACATATTGTGATACAATTCACATCATTAAATCAGCCAGTTGTGGTTGAAACTTTCCTAATCCTTGTAAACACCAAGGTTACCAAGGTTTTGTGCTAATTATTTCAGCCCTGCATAACCTCACAACAACAGGGCAGGTTCTGCTAAGTGGTGGTCAAATGAAATGGTAATTACAGTATAACCAGGATGATCCTGGAGTTAATCATTCATCTGGTGCACGAGATTCCTCACATATTTTAAATAATTTAGTTATTTCATCAGTGGTTTTGTTGGCTACATGACAGCTGTAATCTTTCTTTGCACTACAAGGTGCTGCATTTTGTATTGAACATTGTGTCTAGCTACCAGTCTATCTTCAATTTTTGTTGTCCACGATCATGTGTGATTGATGTAGCACTTGTCATTATATATCAAAGATCCTTCTATCCATTATTAGTTTACTATTAAGATCCCGATAAGCTAATCTCATAGCAATCAGCTAGTCTTCCTGAAGGTAAAAGTACAGTTTTCAAGAAATCGGCATTCAAGTATGTTCATAATGAGCAACAACAAAAACATCAGTACTAACACATTTCTAGAAAGTCTTGAAACTAACAAAAACTAAAAACAAAATAGTTAGACATCTGTACAGCAAGATATACAAGAGATTTGGTAATTATTGAAACGAGCACATATTACTAACTTCACTTGCTGTAGTTAGATGTGCAAAACAAATACATCATCAGGTTATGTTTGAATAACAATTTGTTACTAGGTTTATGGAAGAGGGGTAGAAATTTATTCCTTTTTTTAATAGCACAATAAATTACTTTTTCCTTTTTGACATTTTGTTGTAGTTGTTTTTTTCCACCAGGCCTGATTGCCAGTGGTTTTGATGTATTGGCCATGAAGGTTTTGTCATAAAGCTGTTTTACTGTTCAAGAACTCGGGGATGTGGAAATAAATAGCATTTCTAAAAATAGTGGCTATAATCCTCATCTCAGGTGTTTGGTATTAACTCCTGTCAGCTTTAGATGCAGATTGCTTTGTGATGTTGGCGGTGCTTTTGATATTTAAAGCCACCACAAAGTCACTTTGTATTGATCAGCAGAGATTTAGTGTGCCTCAAGCATGGACGTTGCTGCAGTAGTCGGAGGAGAAAGAGCAATGCTTTCTATTCTTCATTCTGATAACTAATTGCTCAGAGTGTTAAATTTTATTTCATTTTTTAAAGAAACATTTTCTAAACAGTTTATACATTTTGACGTGTGGATTTTGAATTCAAATCTAACAAATAGCACACAAACAACATAATAAAAAAGCACTGGAAATATGCTGCTTTTAGCGAGCACAAGCACATCTTTTGTCAGATTATATGTTGAATATTTTCTCCCAGATCATCTGTGTCTTCCTCAGTCAGTATCTGTTCTGGATAAACACTGACACCTTCCTGACCCTGCTGTTTTGTTTTGTTTTGATCTCTTACAGGTATAGCATCTCTTACATTCCCTTTGCCAGGTAAGACAACAGCATTATATGTTGAAGTAGCATTTGTATGTAGTAGTCTAATAATATGTGCCTGTTATGAGTATGATTTTGGAGAATATCTTCATGGACCTTATTAAAGGTGTACAGCTGTGTGTTGCAAAATGTTTCCATTGTGTGCACAAGATTTATCAGTGCAGCACTGTTTTGGCCCATGAAAGAAATTGGTTTTGATATTTAGAATGAGTTTTCTTTGCACTATTGAGGAAGTCTGACGAGGGGTCTGGCTGACAGCACATTCGTCAACAACATCTAAATGTACTTTTATTTGAACAAGACTAGGCTGTGCTGGCTGCTGTAGAAGCCGTGGAGGCTAGATGAAGGACAGATGTGACAGGAATTTATATAATGGCTACTGCAGCAGTGAATTAAGTTAGTCCATTAGAGGCAGGACATGACGTACTTTTGACTCGAGCCACTTCTGGCAAGTCAGACGCTGAACAACACAAGGACATTGTGAAAGCGGGCCTGAGGTACCACATCAGGTCATTTTTATTCCTACAATCTCTCTGTCCAGAAATGGCACTGTACTGCCACACAGACATACACACACACACACAAGTAAAGAGACTGTGTAGGGACCACAATGAGGCGACCCCTGAGTGAAAACATGTTTTTATTTACCTCTAAACATCCTGCTGTTTGCCTCCACCATATGGCTGTAATCCCTCCAAACACCCACTGTCATCCAAATGGCAGCTTGTTGTTTCACACCCCGCTATGTTCAAGCCCACTCAGTCTATTTACTTTACCCATGTCAAAGAGAACTCGATTTGTTTATGTTATCTTATTGTATTTTGTTTTATTTTTTTGTTGTTGTTTGTTTGTTTGTTTATTTGTCGGTTTGTTTTTTGTGCAATAAAGCTGTTGTGGTCAGAATTTCCAAAATAGATTTAGCTCTTAAATTACTTCTGATGAGCTTGAATTGAGCTCGATGGGATTGAATCACCCGACAACAAAATTTTGATGAGATCTAGACCCAGTAAAGCTGTTCCACATAAGCGATGGGGTTAAAATCTCTTTTGCTGAGTTTATTTGCTCTCACTTGTCACGAAGAAAAATTTAAGAGGATTGCAAATGTGAGCTTAATTGCTTTGAAAGCTCAAAGACATTAACAGTTAGGATTTGAAATTCCTTCAGAGGCTGAAACAGATCAGACACACTCAGCCGCCCTCAATTCTCAGGTGTTCAGTTCTCAGATTGAGCCATATGGCGCACCCCATCCTCCTTAAACCAAAGCCAAGCAAGGAGGGTGATGTTGTTTTGCCAGTCCAGCTGTGAACAGTGTTATCTCGCATTTGATGAGAGATGCACTGCCCCTACCTCCCCCCATTAAGTGCCTTGTCTGTTTGGGAGACCCTATAATCCATCCTGACAGCTGAGGGACCTCCTACAACCACCCCTCACTCTCCCTCCCCCAACCCAAATGCTAACAATAATAGAAAGGCGAGACAAAGACTGTGCCTGTGCCAGCCTTCCAAAAACAAAATTTCTATGTAGAAATGTAAATTTCGCAGTTCTTTGTCAGGCTGACTGTTGAAACGTAGCTTCTTGGGTGGTATTTGTATTTTTTTCCTTTGTTATTTCCATTTGTTGTAGTTTTGTCAACATTTTTTCTCCCCTTAAGCCTCTTGCTTTAATCCATTTTTCATTTTGTTAGGATTGGATTATTTAGCTCGCTATTGTTCACCCTGTTATTAGAGGGAGAGCTGTGTATTTTGATCACAGCGCTCCATCCCTCTGACTACCACATTTTAAATCATTAGCTCCGTAGCCTCACGCCATCCCCGTCCGTGGTCAGTCGCACAAACTGTGATATCTGCCTCGCCACAACACCACATGGCTGGCGGACTTGATCCTTTAATGTATTTTACCTTGTCGCCTCTATTTATAAACCCTCAGCCTGCAGACATGGTAAAACCTGCTGCATGTGCATTTTCCACAGTGCATCAGGTCAACTGTTACTCGGATGTTTCATCAGAAATGGGGGAAGTCTCAGAGACGTATCATTTATTCATGCCGTATTCTTAGAAGCAAAAATAGAAGCGAGCCTCTAGTGAGGGTATAAAAAGCAAACCTCGGGCTATATAGATGGTAGCAAATGAGGACGCTCATGTTGAATGTTCTCTGTATGCATTGGAGGGTCGAATCAGAGCAGTGCAAGGAGCAAGTCACCAGTCAGTGCAACCCCACCTCCTCCTCCGTCTGGTTATGATCCCCCCCAGCTCCCCTCTCCTTTTAACCTTGACTGGTTTCACACCTCCTCCACTGAAATTTGACAGTGGCAGGCAAAGTCTGCATAGCAACACGCTGATGGCAAGAGGAACGGTGTGAGGGGAACAGAAGAGGCGATGCTCTGTTGTTGCCTTGGTGATCGCTTGGATTGCATCATCCCTCAATATGGAGTACCTGGAGAGAGAGAGGGAGCCCCCATCACTCTGAACATGTGGCGCTTCCCCGCCAAAACACGCTCACTTATTCATGACGAGCCCCACCCAAACCTTTGTAACAAAGGACAGAAGTGCATTTTTTTGTCATCTTCAATTTTGCATGCATGACAGACAGAGAATTTGCTGTGAAGTCCCTTTACTGGGTTCACTCATTCCTCAACACAAACCCCCCTCGCCTGACATTTCTGGCACTCCTTTTCCGGTTGTGAAATGAGTAATTATTTTGTTTGTTATGCAAGCTGGTACTCATATTGTTCGTTTTTCCTTTACAGGGATGCTGTGATGAAGTGCTTCACTACCTGTGTGAGTTAGGATCGCTGTGCACAATTTCCTGTGACGACCGGTCCTAATATGCAAACTGCAAGCACAGTTGCTCTGTAAAATACTTAAATATATTGTTTATATGCTAAATCTTAAAATTTATACACTATATCTCTAAATTCTTAGCAATGTTGTTTCATACTGTGAATTCTCACTTTTGTCATTAACCCTAGATAAAACTCTGCAGTTTTAAAAAATCATGTTGCAAAATCCTCAGTTTATCGCTTTTGGTGTGAGAGAGATGAGTGCTTTTTCTGCTTTGTATATTTAAAAATATTTCCAAATTTTCTTGAGCGTTTTATACCACATAAGTGCAGGGAAATTACTTTGAACTTTACTATGCAGTGCCTGTAAAACAATACAAGTGCTTTACTGTATTTTTTTTTAAACTGTGTTAAAGGTTATATGAAAAGATTTATCAGCATTTTGACAAACCATATATTTACATCTTTAACAGTGTGAGATTGTATTGTATTGCATTTTTTTTTTTTTTACCTTCTCTGGTTTCTAAGCTGTGTTCTCCTAGCTTCTTACATACAAGCACATTTGGATGAACTGGTATTATTAAAACACATTGTCTCTGTCTTCCATTTGTTCATTGCAGTCGTGTATAAAGAGCTTCTCAGATGTTGCACTCTCCATCTTTCATAGATAATTGACTTCCCTGAGGCGATAGGGGCACTGCTTCATGCACAATACACAGGGGCGAGTGATACCCAGAGCTCTTGGGACGTCCTCAGCCAGAGAGCCACGAGACAAAGAGCCACAGAGCTGCTGTCTAGACTTAAAGCTCTTCCACATGTGAATATACCTGACCCCCCACCCCAACCCTACCCCATAGCTCATCGCAGTACCTCAAAATTAGTTTTCTTTTTGAATGTAATTGCTTGTCAGATGTAGCAATGACCTATTTCATTCTGCTTCTCTGAGCATTGTGATTTTGACGTGACCTAATAACTCATTACAGCTCGCATTGGGTTTCCTATATTGCTTCGGCATGATGGCACAGCCTTTGAGGATGCGGTTGTCATGACGACCCCAAGACTCATAACGTCAGCCCACCCCCACCTTCTATGTGGATGGTCACATTATGTTAATGAGAAGGTGTGTGTACTCTCATAGAATACCTCAGATTACCCACAGGGTGATCCAGCAGTGGGATCATAGACCTTTTCCCAGCTTCTGCTTTTCAGCAAACAAAGGATTTGAAAGCCGTTTTAATACATCACTTTTCTATATACAGCAAGACCCAGCGCAACTCATCTCCTCATGTATTAGCCTCAGGATTTCCTCAAGGTCTTACAAACATGCCTCCAGGTTTTCTTTGTACTTTATGCTTAACCACACATCTTGTTCTGGAGCTCTACACCCCTCGGTAATATGCAGCCCCCCCACATAGTTTTATTAGATGGTTGTATAATATGATGATGGATTAGCATGGACAAAATCTCCTTTCAGTACTACTTGTCCAAGTAACTTGGCAGAGAACCAACAAATCCCCAGGCCCATTATTAGTGTTCACATAATTATGGAAGATAAAATAATTCCATTGTATAAAAGGAGGACGGTTGTTTTTGTGATTAGTTCTCTTTGTCCACAATTGAGCACTTTTGGGTTTTTTTTTTTTTGGTTTGTTTTTGTTTTTTTGGGGGGGGATTATGCCCGAATCTGAGGATGAGGGGGAAGGACTCTGATCTCTGCAATCTGTTGGAGTGTCAAACCATTTCCCATTCACTAGATCTAATCCACTGTTATGTCAGAGAGAGCAGGAGCTGTGTGCCACAACATCTGCTGGGAATTAAATACGCTGTGTCCTCATCACCTTTATGACTCAGTTCATCACATAAATGTGGCAGCGCTCCTAGATTTCATGGTTTGGGTTGGCATTGGATACTACGTTTAATTGAGTGTCTTGTTTAAATGTGTTAATGAAGTAAAGTAACTTGTATTTCTTTTCAGGTTGCAGCTCTAGTCACACTTTTCTCTTAAATTCAAGTGGATTTTTGAAGATATGAGCCAGTATTCAACGATTACACAATAATTTTATCATACAAATCAACCAAATGTTTAGGCTCTCTATTGATTGTCTTAATAGAAGTGTGCTTTACAAATCCTCAGGCAATAACAGATGAATGGTCATGAAATCGTGTAGATAAGGCAAGGGCATATTGATTTATTCTTTATTGAAAATGATTTGAAACAAAATGACATTGAATGAATTGAAGAGCTGCCTGTGTGACATTACAGACAACAGCAGAAAAGGAATAGGAATCAATATTGCATTTCTATATTTCCCCAGATGACTTTCACACATCGCCTACAGAACAGCAGTGGGTCTGTATCAGTCAGCTGGCATGAGCCTGGCCTATAGAGTGACAGGCCTATAGGCTATGGCATGCCTGATGAATTACTGGGGTCGGGGACACACTCACTGGAGCTGTGCAAGGTCACCCTGTGGGGCTAGCTTAGCACAAAATATAAGAACATTTACCATCAGATATGTTCAGGAGGTTGTGTAATGCTATTTCCCTCATCATGTTGTGATGATTCCTCATGAATTTGTCTTTTTAAAGTGATAGCTTTTTGAAAATTAATACTGCATAAGAGATCATTCTGTTCTCCAGCTGAAATTAGCCGAGTTTCCGGCACAAATGCTCCTGTGAGCCTACTATTTAATTTAAATATTTTTACTCACTGCTCACCCTCCATACCCTATAAGATGTGTCATACCAGCAGTACCCAAGCGTTCCTTAGCAACCATGATCTTTAACTAGGTGGATGGAGAGCATCCATATTCTTTAATAATTAGCCAATCAATTAAACACAAACGATTTACTGGACATTCATTAATTTGAATATCGTGTATTTATAACAGCAATAAGCAGCCATTGGTCGCAGCTGCGTTACAATGATGATAAAACGGCTCAGACGCGCTGCTAGGGATAACGAGAGAAATATCTGATGAATGTGGATTAGTGCTCAAGGAAGTTGTTGAAAATTATTAAATGACATCACCGCTGCTTTTTTTATTTCCCGGCTTTGTTCAGCGCTCCTCTTGGCCACGCCTTCCCTCCAGCAGGGCAATAAAGCAGACAGGCTGTGTTTAGTTGCACCAGTTGAATCCAATGTGGCCAACAGGTGCACCGCAGCCGCTGTAACCTCGCTGATGGATGATGCCAGTGGAGTGCTTCTCGTCGCTTTGCGCAGGGATTTCTCGTCTGCACTTTGAAGACTCATACATTTTCTTATCTTGATCATTTTCGATCACAAGAGATGCCTTTTCCACCCATCAATCTCCCCCAGCGGATCTCCTCTCCTGGCAGGGAACTATTCAGGAAAAAGAAGCCCAACGTAGTGCCTCCTCAGACTGAGCTCACCAGCAAACCCGGGGGAGAAAATAAGGGGGAGTCCGATAAGGAGAAGCTGTCCACGTCTTGGCCATCGGCGAACTTAAGGAATTTGGGACGGAGACCCCAGCAGCAGAAAAGTAAAAGCCCTACTCAGAGGCTGGCTGTCGGCCAGGACACTCAGGGGAAGCAGGGGTCCTGGCTGTCCGTGCCCAAACCTCAGGACTCATCCGGCGGAGTCAGGCGCTCCAGCTCCATGGAGTCCACCACTCACCGGGCCACCAAGCAGCCTCATGGAAAAGACGAAGGGGGGAAGGAGATTCAGTTTACCCTTAGTCTTACCCCTGAAGCCATTCTTGTCATTCAGAAACGCAATCTTGAAAAGCAAATGATGGCAAAGCAACAGAAGTGCTGTGCGTCCGCGGATTTTCGGCACCGGCGGGTTTTCCCGTCCAAAAAGGCGCACGGAGGGTCCAAAAGCAGCAGCACCCCAGCCGCCAAGGTGGAGGGTGCGGAGCAGGACATCACCACTATCGTCAAAATCTCTCTGCTGAATGACCAATACAAATATGATGATGTGGAATATGAGGAAGAGGACGGAGACGTGGACGAGACTGTCGTGAGAAAATGCAAAGAGTGGCTCAAAGGGGTTGAAAGTGCTGCTGCTTTTGGGAAAGTGGACAAACTTTCTGCACTCCCGCACCTTAAAGGTTGCTGATACCTGACTTTTTACATTTCACTGAAATAGCCAGCCAGCCTGCCAAGATTGAAGCGGCGATGGACTAAAAGCCTATTGCGCACTGATGCACCAGGAAATTGCCATTTTAATGTGATTTCATATTCTGTCTTAAAATATTAGTTTTCTTAAAACAAGGGAAATATCGACCAGTGGGGTTGGGTAACTCCATTTGTTTGCAGTGGATTTTCCCTTATTTCTGGGTTTTTCTAGAAACAAGTGTCAGTTCCTTAACAAGGCATATTAAGGGAAAAATAAGGAAATTACACAAGTGAAAAAAAACATTGAAACAGTCATTTGTATTTGTATTGGAACAAGTTAAATGATCTCAGTCGATTATCACAATCTCTCACTGGACAAAAAATAGATTAAACGCCTCAACAGCCTTTTTGTTAAGATGGGTATTTTTTGCAGAGTATGATTTAACAAATTCCAGTGCTTTTCCTCGGTCAAAGGAATGTTGCTTTGTTTGCCTGTTCAATGTTTTGGTGAAGTCTGAATTAAGTACCTTAATATTCTCTTCCTTTGCACATGGTTTTTGTTTTCAGTAGGGCGCCTGTGGATTGGCAGAGGGTTTGCGTAAAGGGGAAGCGATGCAGAGTTGGAAAGCGCTCCTTTGTGTCGGAGAACAATAAACTATGAACGACAACAGGGTTTACGGGCCTTCTGCTGGAACCAAATCGGACTGTTTATATTACCTCTGACAAGAGGCACTTGTTTATATCTTTTGTAGGGCTTAATCAGTTATGTACAGTATTTAATATTTGTTAAATATTTGTACTGTCAAACGTTTTGTCAGCAGACAATTTTATGCCATCCGAAGTAAAATGTTTTTAATCTATGCAAGTGTCAGTGACCCTTTTAAACCTTTTAACAGATGTGTGTGTGATGACAGGCCAATTAACTAATTCTGTTAACATGCTGCTGATTCACAAGAGGAGCAATTAGGATTTCTTTTACAGTTGAGCCTGTTGCCACCTGGTATTTTAAAAGCTCTTTGTTGCCACTGTGGCTGCATAAGGCCATTTGGACATAAGCTTACTAAGCTTCTTAGATTTCCTGCTAAGCAGGGTTGGCCAGTGTACTGAGGGCCCAGTGGTCCAGGTAGACCATTACATTGTCTCTCAGGTAATCATCTCCTGTCTGCATCTCCTGTCTGCTTCACAGTGGTAATATCACATAAATCAAAGTCCTAATGCATGCGACCCAGAGCTAAACACAGAGCTGTCACCACACACAGCTTGGTGGAAATTGTCCCCAAAGTGCCCTGCAGCACTGTGTGCATGCATTCTTTAGAGGTGTACTGAGTGCGCATTCAACACTGTGGCACTGTAATAGCCATGCTTTACTCCAAGCCACACATAACTGAATGTTTACAGTGTATACAAATGGCCATGAACCTTTTGAATGGCTCAGAGAGAAAGAAGAGGGACCAACTGGGGCTCAGGAACAGATGTAGAGTGACCACTGTAGTCAGTGTGGGGTAAAAAATAAATTCAGAAATTCATATCAGAATAAGAAAATAAAAAGGCTTATCTTACACTGTGCATTTTTCTCTGTGCCGCACTGAGATACTTTGCTTCCCCTTATTGGTTTACTGCAATGTATGCATTGTATCAAGCATTAAACCAAACTGCATCCACAGAATCTATAAGGGAAACAGTAAGGCTTGCATGTGCAACTGACTGTTCATAATTAACATCTCAGTGAGGGATAATTACATATTTAATATGTGTGCATAGAGGTGGGTGAGGGTGGCGTGGGGGTGCACCCAGTAAGGGCTTAACCCAGTTACATTGTTCTCTGTAACTTGGTAACCAGAGTTTTACTGACAGTGCCCTACGCTCTAAAGCTCAAGTACATGTTGGACAGGGGAGTGTGTGTGTGTATAACAGTGAATACCTCAGTTAAGACACTTAGTATTTTTGAAGAGCTCTCACAACCAACATCTGGTAAGCTGTTTTTTAAAAAATGACATATAACTAGGCTTGTACTTTCACTCTTAGATATTATTTTTGACATTGTTTTTAATGGGAAGAACTGTATGGCTTCTTACATTTTTTTCCATTCAGATATTTGTCATTACATTAATTTGGTGTAGTTGTGGGTCTGTACCTTTGGGTGTGAATGAGTTTCACAAAGACTACCTTGATTAGGGACTTACCTGTTTTCCCCTAAAGGCTCTACTGTGATAATGAGATTGCCATGAGATCTAAGTGCAGAGACATTCACCAATCAAGCTCCCTGCCTTCCATCTTGGATACTTACTTATCACCTGCTGGTGTCAGAAAGGTACTTGAAATAACATACTCATTTAGCACTGAGAGTGTCACACGTTTTGAATTGTTTTCTTGGAAAATCACGGCGGCACCAAGAACTCAATACCATAACCAGTTTTCAAGCCAGAGTGCGAGTTTGTAATTGTCGTGTGTGCTGTGACATTTCAGAGTCCTCATCATGTGAGCATACACAAGCAGCTACATTGAAACAAGTTCTGCTGAATAGATGTTCACATTCAGTGCCACAAAGAGTTTCTATTGTAGCATGGTGTGGACTGAGATCATTGTTGAGCCAACACTGTGTGTACCAAGACTTGTTCTGTTCTCCATGGTACCTGTGATGATATTATCTACTGGCTCAGTGGGCAGAAATTGTGTAATTCCCCTCCATTGTGTTAATTCTATCGTGTCATTGTTCATATGCCCGGCTCTCTTTTTTTCCCATTAGCGGTATTCATCACTGTCCGATTTAGGCAAGTGTTCCTCTGTGCTGGGGGTAAGAGCTGCTTTGGTGCTTTGAGACGGCTCCAATTTGTCTAAAAGGAATCAAAAACTTGTATCGCGGTCCATCATTGGGAAACTAGAATTTAAAGAAGCAGGAGGTGGCAGCTACTGAGCCAGTCGTCCTGGTTACAGCTGGAAACACTTTCTCCAGGGCATGCCTCTTTGTTCTGCTTCATTCAGAGTTGTTAACCTCACACCATGCCTTGGGTCTCTCCTTTCTCCCCTCCTTCGTCACACACTGTTCCCGTTCACACCTACAGCATCTCATGTTTTCATTTTATTATCAATGCCTCCATCTCTACATTGCAAAAAAAATCTCCATCTTAACAAGCCTCATTCAGTGTTAAGGGCAGAGTGTGAAGTGAAGTGAGGGCCCATCACTTTGGTTATTGATGTTAAGGATAAAGACGGATAAAACTCCTCAGGTTCATGCCAATACTAATAACCTGTAGAATTGATGTTACACTTTTAAATAGTTGTCTTGAATCTAATGTCTTGATTTCAAATGCTCTCATATTTTGGGCTTTGATGGGATTTAAGAGTTGTCCAGAACTTCTTAGACATTTCACTTTTCTTTTTTTTTTTTTTTTTTTTAAGAAATGAGTGGCATTCATTACCACATCATAACAAGGTGGGGTGCCCTCCCATTTGAAACTGCTGTCTTTAAAAATCTGTTTTCTCTCAAAACAAGTAGAAAAAAATCTGTTCGTGGAATAAGATAATCCCTTGTTTCCAGTGCATTTTCATGTCATTCAAGAACTTTTCTGGGAGGAAGTATTAAAATGTGGAAACAAGGTGGAATAAGGCCGATCAGCTCATTAGGTTCAAGAAAATGACAATTTATGGTTGAAGCAAATTGTGGAAACAAGTTGATTATCATTGGAAGGAAGTGCAATTATTTCATCCTACTGGCAGATTTTTTTTTTTACTTTGTTGGAATAAAAAAAAGTTTTAACACTGACTATGAGAGTAAATGCATGGTTAAAATGGAGCTTTTTATGGTGTAGTCAGCACCCCATTCATCTCTCCTATACCCTTTTTTCCTTTTTCCTCCTCACTCTGATATCCTTATCACCGTGGAACAGAGTGAGTGGCTACAGCAGGGTAGCCGCATTACCCACCACTGATTTATAATGGCAGGCAGGGCAGATGGATGCTGCCTTCGCTCCATCCCTGACGCTCGCACACAGCACAGAAAGCAAAGACCTGCGGGTTCCTCCGCTCTGCTGTAACAGCATCACTGTGGCAACGGAACTGATAAATTCTGCGTCTCCAGCCGCTTTTGTGAGAATAGACAAAGCGGACACTTCCTGCACAGACTTGGCCCATAAACTTTAGTAATGTGACTATTCAGGGGCCGCTTGTTTAGCAACAGGCATTTCCCAGGGACGGAACAACCTTGGAGAAGGAGGCGTATGAAAGAGTCAGTTCAGATGAGACAGCAAGTCCTAGTTGGCTCTTCTCCGTACAGCTCTGGCATGTGTCATTACTCCAAGTCTTTGTCAAGGAAAACCCAATATGCACCACAGCACTGAGTTAAAAAACTACTCTTAAAAATATTAGTTGGTAATATTTGTTGTGTATCTCACTGGGTCCTCTTCATCATACCAGACTGAATAAGAACCATGTCATTGGACAAAATCAAATTCTGCAATATCACCTGACAGAATATCTCAGTAGCCACACTTTGATAACACTCTAAGGATGGCTAATAAGTGATTTTTGATGAACAAACTTCAGTATTGTGAATATTATAATCAAGCGGGTAGAGGCAAATAACAGAACTACTAGAACAGTGTAATTGCATCCCCTCACTGTAATGCAACCTTTAAAACCAGGAAAAGACAACATACCATATAATGACAGACAATATGTAGTCCATATCACAGTGCTGTTATAATATCTCTGTATTGTCCAGCATTATTTTTATTCAACTGTTTTCTAGACAGCTGGTGAAAATAAGGGTACAAGGTGGGGACATTTGTGGGACGTGAGGTGAACATATTCCTCCTGCATATCTTTTAATAGATTGCAGGTATGTTTTTTTTTTGTTGTTGTTGTTTTTTTGGCTCGTCATTACAAGGCAACACAATGTCAAGCTGTTGTGTGGGAGGACTCCTTTTCGCTGTTGGCAGGCGAGGGGGATTACCAAAAAGCCATTCTTTTTCTTTTTCTTTTTCTTTTTTTTTTCCTTTTTTGGACAAGCTGTCTGTGTCACTCCTCCAGGATCTAAATTGGGTTTTCACTGTTGATAGGCAGAAAATGAAGACAAGGCTCAGCAGCGGAGGAGGAGGACAGTCCAGCATGACTGCGACCCAGACCAGGAGGCCAAGGCCAGACGTCAGGCTCAGCTGGAGCAGGTTCAAATAGACGCCATGACTTTTTAATGAAGGGTTAACTCAGTTATGCATTTTTGCCACTAATACTAGAACAAAAACATCATAGAGGCTGAAAAAATGTTTTGTAGAGGCACAAAAAAGACCTAAAAATGCATAGAGAGGTGAATTTGTCCATTATAAGAGCTTCATGGTAATCACTAAGGGCATCATTTCCCTCTCTGGTCCACAAAGCCTGCCTCCTTCTCTGATTTCTTTTTTTTTTTTTTTTGTCCTCCAGCGCCATCTAGAGGCGTACATGAACCTGCACCGTCTCAGAGATGCTCTGTATGACCGCTACGCTGCCCTGCTGACAGAAAAGGTCCATTCACAAAGACTGGAGCTGCAGCGGAGATACGAGGCAGCCAGAGCGAAGTCAGACAAACAGACTAAGCAGGTAGCCAAACCACAGTCCTCCACTTTCAAATGTTTATTATTTTTTAATCGCCAAATAGTAAAAAAATAAGACATTAAATCGCAGGCCTATATGCTGAATATGTGCTCAAATGTCTCAGCAACAATAGTTTTTTTTTACAGCACGTTTTTAAGCCCACCAAAGCATTTCACTCAAAAATAAATGAAATAAAATGAAAGTAACAGTAGATAAAAAGATACTAGTAAAAGATTTTTTGTACACTGTATAACTGTCATAAAGAAAGGATGTTGAGTGGTTTATCCGAGTAATCACATTACTTGTGGATACAAATGTTTTATTTTCCTATTTATTCTCAGTAGATGCAGAACATTGCTATACCTCAGTCACCTGTGGAGCGCCTGCGCTGGATCAGCCCTGACAGTGGGGAGTTTCAAACCTCTTCCCGAATTTTTTTTTTTTTTTTTTTTTTTTTTTGTTAATACC
>OMLB01018155.1:0-15000 GCA_900302555.1 Myripristis jacobus | reverse complement strand
CGCAAACATCAAAGAGGAGATGAGCCAACCACCTCTCCTCCAGACACCCATCCTGGGATGAAGCTCAACTTCAGCCTATATATTTGGAAACTGCCGCTGGAGCATGTCCTTCCACGTCCCGTTAGAGCCACTCGGGTAGATCTGGAAACACCGGGGGAGGAAAGGGATCCTGGGACGGGTTTCCTTTATCTAAGACGTCCTGTGATCACAGCTACTCAGCCCTGGAGCTGTTGGAAAGAATGGCCGGCGACTGTCCCGGGAAAAGCAGCCAGTACCGGGTGGACCACCTCCTCAGCGCCGTGGAGAGTGAGCTGCAGGCGGGCAGCGAGAAGGGAGACCCGACGGAGAGAGAGCTGAAAGTCTCCCTGGATGAGAATGATCTTTGGCAAAAATTCAAAGAACTTACTAATGAAATGATAGTTACAAAGAATGGCAGGTTGGTTTGATTGCTCCCATATGTAAACACATTCTCTTAGATGACTGCATGCATATATCTATGCAGATAGATAGATAGATAGATAGATAGATAGATAGATAGATAGATAGATAGATAGATAGATAGATAAAAAATTGAATGGCTGATGCATTTCTTTTGAAGGCATCACCAAATGACACTTTAAGATAATTTTTGCTGTTCAAAAAACTTAAATAAACATGTTTTTTTTCTACCACTCTTTCCATCAAGGCGCATGTTTCCCGTGCTGAAAGTGAACGTATCGGGACTGGACCCGAACGCAATGTACTCCTTCTTGCTGGACTTCGTGTCTGCGGACAACCACAGGTGGAAATACGTGAACGGGGAGTGGGTCCCCGGAGGCAAGCCTGAACCTCAGACTCCAAGCTGCGTCTACATCCATCCCGACTCCCCGAACTTCGGTGCGCACTGGATGAAAGCTCCCGTGTCCTTCAGTAAAGTCAAACTCACCAACAAACTAAACGGAGGAGGCCAGGTAAGGACGAGGAGGAATGTCTGATTCAACTGTACATGGAAATTATGCACTTCAGGAACTGGCCGTTTTCTACTTTATGGTGTTTTATTTTTCAGATAATGTTAAATTCCTTGCACAAGTACGAGCCACGTATCCACATAGTCCGTGTTGGAGGGCCGCGGAGGATGATTACCAGCCACTCGTTTCCGGAGACACAGTTTATTGCAGTAACTGCATATCAGAACGAAGAGGTTGGCAGATCAATACTTTTTATGTTATTGTCTTTCTATTTTAGTTTCAAAATGAATGGTCAAAACAAACGTGCGTAAATGCTGTGCGTAAAACATGTGCCATTTGTGTGTAAAAGCTGTGCGTAACGCATTTGTGTTTAATATTTACAATGATAGTTATCCATAATCAGAATTTTTTTCTCTCTATTTTTTTGTTCATAGATAACTGCTCTTAAAATTAAATACAACCCTTTTGCCAAGGCCTTTCTGGATGCCAAAGAAAGGTGAGGAAAAATGTCTTCATTTTGCAGTTTTATTTAACAAGATCAGTTTCGCTGATGGCTTTAAGGTGTGCCTAAAGGTTCAATCTAACAATTTGTCATGTAGCATCATTATATCATTATATCTACATTCAGTTATAATTATTTTTCTGCAGAAGTGATCACAAAGACATAATAGAAGATGTCAATGAAAATCAACAATCAACTTACTCTCAGTGTAAGTGCTTTATATTTTGTTTTTGTTTTTTCATTCATCTTTAATTTCACACCTCATTTAAACTGTTGTACTTATGTGGTGCCATCATTTCTTTTGTCCCCTGTGGAGCCAGTAAGTAGCTGGTTTATTCCAGGCACAGGCTCACTCTGCCCTCCCGCTAATCCTCACAGCCAGTTTGGAAGCCCCCTCTCCCTCTCCTCCTCTCATGGCTGCGAACGTTACTCCACCCTGAGGAACCATCGCTCTGCTCCCTACACCAGCCCGTACACCCATCGGACCAGCTCCCCCAGTGAGTGTCCTCCACCCTCACCTTCATGCATCCAGGAAATACACCCCTTCCTCCCTAGCTATTAACCAGAAACTCAAACAAATGTGGCTGACCGGGGAATGTTTTGAATTCCTCTGGCCTTTGTGTGAGTGGACCCGCAGAGCTGTAAACAGTTGGGCTTCAGACAAGGAATGTATGGACAGAATATTCACACATTTTCACCTATCTGTAACACTGACATGTTTGAGAAACACAGGCTACAAGATCTGAATTAAAAGAGCAGGTTTCTTCATCTTCTGCACTCGTGATGCTCTATCCTATTCATTTGATTTCTCACAGTTATATTTGGAACCAGCAGTGACTCATGTAACTCGTAAACCCTGGTGTTTGTATTTGTGTTGTAGCCGGTTACTCCGATAACTCTTCAGCCTGTCTGTCCATGCTCTCGAGCCATGACAACTGGTCCAGTCTGCAAATGCCATCCCACTCCAGCATGATGCCCATGGCCCATAGTACCACCTCTGCAACCAGCTCCAGGTTTGTAGATTCCATCAAAATTCTCCTTTTTAAATTGTCTTTTCCCCTCTCTTTACACTGCATTTTATGTAAACATTGACACAGATAATTTGATGCATGAATGTTTCTGCATTTAATGTACTGAAACTCAATAAATGTATATACAGGCCTATATCTCGTTGATTCAACACAATTAAAATATGACATTCTTGTTAAAGAGTAACCAAAACCCAAACCTAAATCTGAGTAAAGCCCGACATCTAACGGTGAAAAGTAGAACTGATCATCTGCTATTGTCTGATTGTTGGTGCCAAGTGATGTCACTTTTGTCTGAGTGCAACATTTCACCTGGCAGCAAAGACCACCAAACAACAGCAGAAGACCAGATTGGTGTCAGGTTTTACTCAGATTTGGTTTTAGTTACTCTTTAACAGTGTCTTTCTTTCTTTTCTTGTAAACTTTGTGCAAGAGTACTGTCTTTTATTTGGCGGTCTCAAACATCCCATGTGGAGATCAATACATGGTTTCCTGTCTGTCCCATATCCAGTCAGTACCCCAACCTGTGGTCTGTGAGTAACTCTCCGCTGACGTCAGTGTCCCAGACAGCGGGGATGACCAACAGCTTGAGTTCCCAGTTCCTGCGAGGGTCTGGCAGCCACTACCCCAGCCTCCCCCACTCAGCCACAGTGCCCTCCTCTGGCTCTCCGATGTATGACGGCAGCACTGGCACAGAGGTGCATGACACAACGCAGTTCGACACCTCTCCACACGGTCGGCTACCATCAGCCTGGACACCTGTTACCCCGCCATCGCTTTGATGGAGGCATCTCTGCCGACTTTGATGGGAGAGAGGGCACATAGAAATGTTTTGTCCTCTTTTGCAGCATGTTTGATCTGCTCTCACTGAGAGGAGAAATCAACATAAAAATTTAATTAATTCTTTTGTTTCAAAATCACATTTCATCGGCAAAATTAGGGTGAGCCAAGTTCAGTCATCTTGGTCAAATTCAAAGTCTTTGCATTACAACATCCTATCTTTAAAGAAGTTGCTTCAGTGTACAAAGATATGCTAAAAGGTTATATATTTTATGACTCAACAAACAAAAAAATGTATGCATACTGTGTGATTTATTTTGGTTGATTTGTCCTAATAAGTTCATGTCATGCTTTTACTCAGTACAGCAGAAACAAGTGCCTTTTAATGTTTGTGAACCAAAGTCCAGTTTCTGAATCTGCTTATATTAAGCATAGGCACAGGATATTCACCGGCAATATGCAAACTGATGTACAATTGAAATATGTGCATAGAATTTAAGCATTGTGTATAGTGTAAATGAGAGTACATTTCTACTGTTACCTCAGTGTGAGGTTTGCTATGTAAATAAATAATATGATGCTTTTTGTACATTTACAGTGAGAATTTAAGAATATTTCCTAGATGATGTTGATACTGAAATAAGGGGATGTTATATCAGTATTCTGCTATGCAGATGATACACAACTTTCTTTACTACATAAACATCTGTTAGGTCATTAAAATGTTGCTTTCAAAGGGTTAACGATACCAAAGATTGAGGGTAAATTACTTCCTTTTAAGTAATGCAAATCAAAACAAACTGAGTCCTTGTTCAAAAGATAATCAGTTCAGTTTGAATCTGTCACTGGACTTCCACATCAAACACATTCACCAAGTCTCCTTCTCAGATCTCCACTTTTTAGCTTTTTAAGAAGCTGCCATTTGAGGAAAGGTTCTCCAAACTGTTCCCTCTTGGTCCCAGCTCTCTCATGCTGGCTTTTGTTGACTGGTTTCTGGTGATATATCTCACCAGGCCAAAATCCCTTTGCTTACCTCTGTAGTAGTGTTGCTGTATTGATCCTAAAGTGGGAAAGGCCTTCACCACAGAAGCACCGCAAGTGATTCAGTACACAACAATCTGGCAGAGTTTCTCCTACCTACACGGTCAATTTAATTTATCCCTATATATTTCATTATACCTTCTATTAGCAAGATTTTTCTGCACCAATGTTCAGAAACTAGGGTCCAGAGGCCCCATGGTGTTTCAGGGGGTCCCAAGAAAAATAAAATGAGAAGTAATCAGTTCAATTCAATTTTTCAATTCAATTCCAACGTTATTTCAGACAGAACATTGCATCGAATAAACTGCATACAGAATTGCAATAAAAATATTGTTCCTTGGGACATAAATGGGGCCTTGTGATCAAATCCTGATCTCTTCTGGTGTTTTTGGGGTCCTTGATATCATCCTCATTATTTCTAAAAATCACTGGATGTTAAGTCTCACAGCACCTCTTCTTTCTCTTAAAAAGTCCTAAAAAAACAAACAAACAAACTCTTAAAGATGTTCTTATTGCTACCCCTCAAAGTATCCATCCTTGCTCCTTTCTTATCTTTGTTAGATTTGCTCTTTTTAAATAAACCCTCAGTCATGTGTTAGAAAATGTGTCAACCCTGCTGAGATTCTTCTCTCCACAAGGTGCTGAAAGGAACAAAACAAAATAAATCTAAAATGTGTTACAACATAATTAGAAAATGCACTTTTAAAAAATGCGCTATTAAAATAAAAAAAACCAAGAATCTAAAACATGAAAAAAAATATCTTCCTGTGCTATTATAAATCCTTACCACACAATTGAAAATGACAAAGAAATATCATTGCATGGTTGTTAAATGCTTTTATGACCTAGTTCTGGCAGGACATTCTTTAAGTCATGCTACGCTGCGTCAGCTGATAGCGGCTGCCACACCTGTCGCATCTTACTGCACTGATATGGCGATCTATTTAAAGACCTTTATGCTCACATTCACTGTGTGCGCTGACGTGTGCTTTACTGCTGCTAATCACAATAGCCTCCTCCACACAAGCCGCCACAGCTTTGGTTGTGCTGTTGGTATGCCCCCTGGAGGGTCTTAATTTCTAAATTAATCCCCGGGATGGGGCGGTGGGGAGAGGGGGGCTATTTACAATGCTCCCTGCATGTTATTTAACATTATGTATTACTATGCTGTTACGTGGCATTACCACAGCAGGGGGCCTCCCCATGAGAAGAACCATAGCACCAAATCAGACTGTACTGCCATCTATATTTGAAAAAAAAAAAATTAAACTAATGACATGGGTGACTCCTGGCAGGAATACCACAATGGTGATATGCAGCGCTCTCACTATTCATATCGGCGAAGCATCCTGTGTTAACTAAAGGAATAACACACCCTATGACCCTGTGGTAGGGCCTTAAAATATCCAGTAATGGTGCCGTCTAGCTCGGCTCATCCCCACGCTCCCTCCCTTTTTTGAGTGTGTTTTGCTCACTTGGGTGAGGAATTACATCCATCTGCATCTGTGAAGGTGGGAGTCTGACCGCTGGGGCTGTATAGAGCATGTGTGGGTGCCAAGACCCCCTGGCTATCACACAGGGTGAGAAACCCCAGTGATTAACACTGGAGAACGGCCCTCTCACCCTGTTTCCATTCACATCTCCTTGTCATGTGGGCAATTTTCTCCAAAAGCATACAGTATTTGTCATACTGTACGTCACACTGGCAACATAAAATCTGATCCATTTTTACTCAGAGGTGCAGCCAGTCAGCTTTAAAAACAAGATTGATTGTTGCGGCTGCTCAAGTTTACACAGCAACCATGCACAAAATAAGATGAACAAATAAAACTTCAAATTACAAATATTCTTGCATTGGACAATCATTTGAATACTTCATTCAAAGCCAAATCAAATTTTCAGTTTGCAGATCAATTTAACATTCATTATTATTATAGCACTGCATTATTTTGTATTTTCATTTTTAAAAGCTTTTTAGCACTGTTCTGTTATGGTACAAGCTCTGGCATGAGTTTTGTTAATTTGGTGAGAAAAATTATTACTGATTCTCAAAATAGGTAATCTATCAGAGTTTTCCTTAACCAAAGTTTCTGAACTCTCTCATGGTTAGAACTTATTTGCATTTAATAACTCAGCTTGTAATTTAACTGTGAACCTATAAGTTTTTCATTTTTCAATGACTCTTCACTGCAGAATTCAAAGACAGCAACCCTAAGAGTACGGTGGCCCCTCAATGGATTTCAGTCTATTTCAAAATAAGAGAAGACTCAAGGCAGAAAGATTCTTTGTCATTTTAAAAGCGATGATAGTAACTGTCATGGCAGATTATGCAAGAGCATACCGCAGCTCGTGTAGGCCCACTGAAACACATTTTGTTTTTCACATGTAGGTGCCGTGGAATGAGCCTGTCACAAGCCCTCCGCCCACTTCAAATTGTAAGCACACAAAACAAAGCTAAACTAGTGTACCTCATACAGCAGCTTATAAGCAACAGAAAATTTTAGGCATTTTGTTCTGCTTAACAGTGAAACAAGAAAAGTTTTTCATACCATCATACCAAGAAAACTATTGCTTAAACATTAAAAAGAAATCATCTTCAGTCTCCATGGAAACTACCCTGGATCCACTGTTGGTGTTACTTAGGTATACAACCAGCCCTTGAGCCTAAGAGTGCCATGCATGTAGCGGTAAAAAAAAAAAAAAAAAAAAAACCTTATATAGTACAAACTTCTCCTGTTTCATATTGTTCATCTTGATTATAATCCAGAGAATGATACAAAAAGCTAAGGTTTGTGGCTAGTGCATATGAAAGATCAGTGCTCCAAACTCGGTCCAAAGTCAATGTTATGCACAGTGTTCAAAGCTATTGTGTGATCTGTGCTTTTTGTGCATCAAAACTTGGGCAGAGAGCCCAGGGGAGCTGCCAAAAGAAAATTGAAAAAATAAAATGATGCAGCAGCAGAATTATGCCAAAGCAATTGTGAAACATCTTACTTCTGATCCTTTTGTCACTTCATCTGCGGTTGACACTGATGTGTTTAAACCATCCAAGGATCCAATTTGGTCGACCAACTGCCTCAAATCCCAAAGCTACCACATCTGTACTGTGAAGGAGGACTCCACATTTTACAGAGATGCTCTAAGCAAGATGACTTCACAACCTGTAGCCAAGTACGCTATGACAGCCTCAGCTAAAGTTGTCAGTGTGCAGCCTCTCTCAGATCCTGCCATCATTAAGCAGACCAACAAAACCAACAAGATATATCTGAATAACTCACGTTTGCTTTTGTGGATGCTTCGACACAACAGCTACCGTGCAAGAGCTGGTGTCAGAGGTCGAGCTTAGGCAGCTCGTCAAAGCAGACTAGGAAAGTAGCGCACAACTTCACTATCCTTTCTCAATCAGGGTCACCATATCTGTGATATCAAATGAGAATATTTTTAAAAAATATTTCAAAACTCAGTCCAGAAGTTGCTGGAGTGCACAGATGTTTCTGGTGAGTATGGTGATGGCTCTTAAGAAAAAGCTATTGAGGTGGTGGAAGGTCCTGGTCTTGATGGATGAGTCTTTGGATTAGATGATTTCTGCACTGGTGGCATTGTTCCGTCCCTTTTCCTCATCCCAGGACCTCACTGCTCCTTTAGGGCAGCTAACAACAAATAACAGGCTCAATCATACATACAGCATATTGGACATTGTCCTTGGAGGATGAAGACATGAAGAGAACCAGACTGGGGGTGATGTTTTTGATTACTGACCTGCAAAATCACATTAGGCTTTGAGATCTTCACAGTGTCTTCAGTTGCCACAGGAAAATGTCCTTTGTTGGGTTTTAAGCAGGGCATCTTCTTTACAGCTTGAGTGACTCAGCTGAAGTCACAGTTGAACTGTTGATCTCCACATGGATCTCCATCTGTGAGCGCTCTTAGAAAATCTCATCTTCATCAGCACACCACAATGTGAAGAGGTCTACCTCAATCCTGCAGCCCTTATTGGCAACAAAGCCCACCAGGATGGTGTCTCTTTGACTAATCTCCACAGATGGATAGGGGTCAGAGGGGACAATCACTGGTGTCAACAGAGGAGGGGGGTAAGCAGAGATACCTGTTGCCCACCTGTGTTCATAGGGAAGGGGTGAGACAGATCGTCATCACTAACTCCCCTCTTTGTGTCAGAAAGTTGCCTGTATATCAACAGACTGAGGTGTTGGATCATCAGCTGGCATAGTTTTACTGCCATCTCTGGGATTATGATGTAGAAAGCTGAACAGGATCCTGACTTAAGGCCTGTGGTGTCCAGCTGCTGATGGCTGAAGCCGCCTTGTCCTTCTTAAAGACAGGGTCAGGGATTTTGCTTGTGGATCAGATAAGTTGAAGATGTTGGTGCAGAGTGGTTTATATCATCAGATGCTGCCACCTTCCTGATGCTTAGCTACAAAATCTCTTTTGTGTTTTCTGTATCTATACTTACTCGGGTATTAATGTGTTATACAAATATAAAACTTTGTAAAGGCCAAGTCCAAGCTATTGTCCAATTCAATGAGAATATACCTCACATTGGAGCACAAGAAGTTTTGCTTCCTTCTTTCAGCTCAATCAAGAACTTTGCTTTTTATGTTTCTTTAGTGTTTTGCATTTTCAACCAAACTTGTGTGACACTCCTACTATAGGTTAATTTAATAACAAATTTTAAAGCAGTACAGCAGATCATTGCAGTGACTGTTTTGTTACTCTTCTCTTGGCAAATGGTATTTGTTTTTTTGTTTTGTTTTTTTGAACTTGAAGGCATTATTTGAATTCTTGAATTATTGCATTTAACACTCAGTTCTGCGGAGGATTTGGCAGTAGATGACAGAAGAATATGCATGCTATCTCCAGGGCAACAATCCCTGACAAAGATGTCCAGTCTGAAGTCCCAGCTGGTAATAAAGCACGGCAAGATGATGTGATCACAGTATTCTGCTCAATGTGATGTTGTGTTCTGTCTGACATGATATAAAATGTAATTATTACCTGGTAAAATTCAAATGAAAGCTAAGGAAAAATGTGATTTGGGCATTTAGCCCCAACAGTGCAACAGGAGATATTCCTCCTTTCAGTGCAGTTATGAAATGTGCATAATCCTCTTACATTTAGTTTGGTTTGTATTAACACTTGTGGCCAGGCAGATGTAGGTGAAACCATCCCTGGAAACTTTCTTTGACACTGCAGCCGAGTTCCTGAGTTAGAAAAATAGGGCAGCATTAATAAGTGTACAGTATATTTGTATATTCAGAGAGTGACGCAAAGTACAGGGCAGTAGAGCTGGAGGAGTGGAAGAAAGGCATTATGGCTGAACTAAAGCAAACCCCTCCAATGGATACAAGAGCCCATTCAGCGCAGAAGATCAAGGTCAGCTTGTAAAGACATCATTACATCCTCCCTCTCATACAAACAGCAACCGCAGATGGAGAGGAAGGAACAGACATCTAATCCAGAAAGTCAAACACACAGCTGACTGATTCACTGATCTCCATAAGTGTCTGTCTATCAACCCGATTAATAAAATAATCTCTATATTTTATGATTAAGGTGCCATTGTCTTTATTTCTTGATTTCTTGTGCGTGTGCATGTGCTTTGTGTGTCACTATGTGTCGGTTCAGATTTATGAAACTGACTATTCATGCACATCTGTGTGAAAGGAGACAACAGCATACTGGGTGCAATGATACAGTGGAGGAGTATTATCCATGACATAACTGGTGATAATTACTGGGGTGTGGGGGGGGGACTACAATTTCCTCATAATCTGGGTGGTTCTATGTTTCTTCAAAATAAACACTGAGCTTGTTTTATAAATAAATGCACTGATAAGGGCCCAAACTGAATCAGACATGGAATTTAATATCTGAGCACTTATAAACTATAGTAAAAACAAACAAAAAGAGACCATGTTGTATGATGATGATGATGATGGTGATGATGATGAATTATTATAAAATAAAAGGGTAATAACTTGTACATAGAACAAACATACATGGGAACAGCTATTAATAACCATACTGCTAAATGATCTACAAACCCAATTCTGTCCTTCAAATGGGCTATCTGAGATATAATTATTTGCGCCCCCCACCCCCTTTTTTGCTATAAAACATAAAATTAAAAGCAAGAAAAGATAATGGGGCATCTTTTAGAAAAAGAAAAAATCTAAAAAGCCTTGAAGGCTGGGTATTTCTCTGAGCCTAATAATCCCATTATGATCCCATTGAGAAGAAAAAAAAAAAAGAAAAGGAAAAAAAAAAGCTCTGTCAAAGCAGGGAGCATTGACGCAAGCATGCCTTGACGTCAGTAGCTGCAGTGAATGAGGGATGGGAGGGGGGAGCTGGAGAGAGAGCGAGAGAGAGAGAGAGAGAGAGAGAGAGAGAGAGAGAGAGAGAGAGAGGCGTGTTTGCCTTCAGAAAATACCACGAAATACCAGCGTCATTGGCATAAATGCAACTGTAGCCCTTTGCATGAAACCGCCTTGGTTATACGCATGAATGCTCAAAAAACCTCCAACTGAATTCAAAACTGTGGCCATAACAATGAATTGACACATTTTGGGTAATACTATAGGTGCTGCGCTGGAAATCTAAACCAGATGTAGTAAATGGAATATGATCCACTGACCCGGGAATGTTCATAAATAAATCAGTATATGAGAGAAAGGGGGTGTTCAACTGGTGTCAGACACCTGTCTGTGACTTTCTCAAGAGAAAAATGAATATGGGAAAGTATAATTCCATGATTGTTGTGAGAGGGTATCATCTGCACAGGCTGTGCAGTTTTTCTCCCGTTTTATTGTCTCTCAAATCTGCCAGGAACACAGAGTCCTGTTGCTGCTAAATGGACAGTGGAGGCTTGGAAGCTGTATAGTAGCCTCATTTTTACTCGTATTTGCACAAGTGGCAGGTGCTTTTCGGTTTGGCACTTGGAACTGGGTCGGCCAGAGGGGAAAACTACCATCAACTAATTTGTAAGACAGGCAAGTGGCGTCATTGCCCCCACCACCCCCCTCTATAGTGCGCGTAGCACCAGTGATTTTCTTTCCTGGACTATTTATTTACAGTTTATTCTCAAGTTGCTCCGTGCCTCCTGCAGACACGAGTGTAGGAAAACAAAGAGGATTTGGGTTTTTTACACCATGCATGTTTGGTCGATTTGTGTTTCCCCTGCATCAGGAGTGGGAGGTGTTGCGGAAGAACTAACAAAGTCAAGTAGACTATTTTCTACACATCGCTGGACTGATGGTGTTGTTGTGAAAGAAAAGGTATTGTACCGCGCACTCCCCCCTTACTATGGCTCAGTGTATCCAAATATTCGCTGGGGAGGGATCCTCTTTTCTTTCACAGATGTTGGAAAGCATTTGCTATCCACCACTTAGAGTGCGTGTCAAATGTTGCTACACAGTAGTTTAGAGGGCAGACCACGTCCAGTTAATCTCAGTTTACACTGGCCTATACTCTTCAAGATACCCAAGAGTTCCCGTTGTGTCGGCTGTGCGTCATCCATGCCTGATTAGACTTGTAGTCTGACGTCGCCGAGAACTATTCAAGCAAAATATCATGTAATATTGAAAATGAAAATAGACTCTTTTTTCTATCGTGAGCGAAACCATCCGGAGTGACGAAAGGGACCTTTTGAGGAAGAAGTGGATCAACAAGTTGTTCTCCAGTGCGTAATTTCCATTTGAGCACGGTTCGACATAATCCTCGACACACGTGATCGACAAATCACTTCAGCTGCAAATATTTCTCATTTGTCAAGAGAAATAAGTCCCTCTCTGTCCGTGGAAACACATCTTGTCCGATCACGGCTGGGATCAGCAGGTCCTGCAGGCTGACCGTCTCCATGCCTCACTGCCTCTCCAGATGCCGGCTGTCCACCACATGGTAACTTTGCGCACACAGCACGCTGGAAAACGGGCATACAGAGAAGGGATCTGAATGAATGGGACTGAGATTTATTCGCATTTGTCTTCTCGCCTCCCCCTGACAGTTGTATGTGTTTTATATCCTGCTGGTTGAAAGTATCTTACACTATCAGCAGAGACCGATTCAGCGGTGGATAGATTGCCCACGTCGTTCAAACAGGGAGCAGCAAATGTCGAAGAAACGGAAAAGTCCTGACGATCAGGGCGTCGAAGAATCTCCGCCTGCAGGATGCAGCGATCAAGGTAAGGAGTCATGCTCCAAAATGGCAGTCTGAAAGTTGAACTACAGTCTAGCCCAGAGTACAGGTATGTGGTTTCCTCCGGGACCCAATTAAAGCATTTGCCTGTTTGCGGTGACATTGCTGTGGCTGTAGAGATGAGTATAATCAGGGGTGGCCACACTTGGTCACCAGGGTGCACAGCCTGTAGCTGCTCGAGTGACAACGACGTCTTCATCGAGTTGTGCAATGTTCACTTCATCATTCAATCAACTCTCACCCACAATAAAAGTATTCTCATCCTCAGGAAACCATATGGATTCATGCTGCTGCTCACTTTTGAATGCCTCACACCAGTTCTTCAATTTTCAACATGTTAGTGGTGTTACATTAAAGGTGCAGTGCAGTCTTAGTCTGATTTGTGGCTGTAAGTGAGTGTAAGAGTATAATGTTCACTCAAACTGTCTTAAGGCATTATGGAGTTATAGAGGCTGGCTGTACTCCTCCTCACAGTGAAAGTGCTAGCTGTTGAGGTGGCTGGGTTGGTGGCGTGGCTGTCTGTCATTCAGGCAAAGACAGACCTGTGGATTTTCAAAGCGGGAGGTTGTTCCCCCCCCAAGAGGAAGTGGGCAACCCTTACTCTCAGTGATTATGCTCTGTCATGTTCAGGACATTTTCACCAGGATTACTGGCTTTCATGATGAGGTTAATTTTGTTTTGTGCAGGGTGAGTTTAGAGGGACGGGCAGTGATGTTTGATACAAACAAGTGGCTAACCTACAGCCCTCAATCACTGATCACCACTATAAAGAAACAACAAAATGATTTTCCTTAGTATCGATAAATAAATACATTTGGTGCTCCTTATGGCGTACTGTTAATTTAAATGATAAGGATTTATTTTAGACTAAATATCCGGGGTGGGTTTAGTGGGAGTGAGCATAGCTGAAGAGGTAGGTCACCTCATCTTTTGGATGAAATCCGTTCTAATTAATTTTTAATTAAAAAGACTTTTTTTTTCTTTTTTTTTTTTTTTAAATACCATCGCTGGTAGTGTGGCTGTTTATTGAGCCAGCAGACAGGAGTTCTAAGTTCAAGGCCAGGCAAAGCTTCATCTATGAGGAAGTACGGTGTTCGATATCATGAATGGCACAACTGCAGCAGCAGATATGGCCTGCGTGACGACTAGAGGTCTGTGGTGTTCCCTTTTAATTGCACCACATTATGGCACACTGAAAAATTCATAGGCATGATGGCACATTAGTTTCTTATGTTGGTGTCTGTACTGTGTGTATGAGTAACTGAGCGTTATACCTAATTTTCTGTCTACTTCTCTTTCAGTTTTTGTTTTTGAGGATTACAACATGTTGAACTTAGCACCGAGGCTTATCATGCAGTCTCATTTTGTGCTTCATAGCAGGGCCATATTTTATACTGTGATAATACCACTCTTCAGTATGTCCTTGTGGATGCAGTGAAAGTACTGAACACTGCCACAGCATTTTCCTGCGTTTGTCAGGTCCTGTTGAAATGTTTGCACACAACATTTGACACGTTAGTATCAAGAGGTTGTGAGTCTGTGTCTTTTTGGGTTTAAGCCCACACGCGAGTTTCCCCTGGAGAACACGGAAGGAGAACCGGGCGCTTCCTTCCCCCACTGTGCCTGGCATCTGTGACCACTTAGGGGGTATATTCTGCTACCCCTCCCTCTGAAACCCTGCCATACTGCACACTTTACTGTCACATGCAGGCCTCGCCGCGCCTTGGTGGAGAAATTCATCCTCAAAGCTGATCTAGACTTTAAACCAAATTGTAATTTGAACATTAGGCTTTAGATACACATTTATAATGCAAAAGCCACACAATGTATACTATAATTTTTCTGAACTTGTGAAAGAAGCATGTATGAGTTGACACTGAACATATGACTTTTTTCACAGATTCTTCTAAAGTGGGGCAGTGATGCATAATCTGTCACATATCTTCAGAGCACCTGGTGCAGGTTATCACTTGTAATATGGGTTTAATTCCCCACTCTGATAATCTGGTGTATCAAAGACAAACCTTTCATGATGATGGCGTGGATCCGACTCCCAACTGCATTAAATAGCTTAAACGCTGCAAACAACATGCAAGCAAGCACACCAGTTTAAAATTAAATCATGGTAGCAAAATTTGATTAAATGAGTTTTCAAACTGATCCTATCAGATGTTTGCTGTTACAAATAAGCAAAGCCGTTCTATGAAGACATTTGTGCACAGCGTCACAAACAGAATCCGAGAACTAGCATTTGCACTTCCAGTATTCACAATGGCTTTGCACTGCTGCCGTCACGGCCTCATTCACCGTTGCCTCCGAGTACTCGGGCTTGTATTTCCTCGTGGAGATCGTTTTTGTTCACTTTGATATCCACGGCCAGGCCAGGAGTGGAACCATAGAAATGGGGGCATTGAGATTCATATCAGGACCACAAAGCATTTATTGTCTTGCCTGTTGGTGTGCAGCCTGGACCTGTCGATTACAGGGACA
>OMLB01018154.1:0-23647 GCA_900302555.1 Myripristis jacobus | reverse complement strand
ACACACACACACACACTGTGCACATCACTACCTGCCGTCCCCCATGATTATTAGCGTAATGGCTTCCTGTAAGACTGCTGAGCAGCATTATGGGTAAGGCTCATTAGTGGTCCAGCACAGGTGGGATCATAAATCATGTTTAACACTGCGTTGAACTTTTCATTAATGATAACCACAACACAAAAATCAGTACTGGACTGTATGTGTTCTACTTATGAAAATGACCCAACCTGACCAAGCAATACTGCAAGAGCTTAACGAGTCATTGACTGTCATATTCAGTGTTGAAGTCTTGTTTTTCTCAAGAAAAAAAAAAAAGCGGACAATCGGTCAGTGGGATGAGATAATCCCACTTGTTCCAATGCAGCTTCACTAGTTTCAGTCATTTTTCTGGGAAGGTGTGGGTGAAACAAGGCAGAAAGAGGCAGATCAGCTCACTATAAAGACAATGAAAATTCTAGAAACATGTTGTTTAGCACAGAATTGTAGATCTTAAAAAAGTACAAATACGTAAAAAAAAAAAAACCTTCTTGACAAGAATGATGGGGAAACATTTTAGGTAATCAGGAACAGCAATGTTCATGTCCCTGTATTATACTTTCTGAGAATGGCAATGACAGTTAACTGTACCTGATGCCAGCCATTATTTGCATCGTATTTGCGACTTATTTGTCCCAGCTTGTTTGGCTTGCTCATGTGGAAAAGATCATGTCCACATGGAGTCTCTGTGTACGTCAATACAGCAATGTTGAACATCTCATTAGAGATTGACCCATTGAAGAAAAATCAATAGTCAACTGTCTCTACCTCCTGGCTGCTCTGTGGAAAATGCTGTGTATCTATCAAATGTGTATAATGTGACATAAAAGAACAAGCATACATTTGTCCAAGACTGAACACATTGTAAATGTGTTTTTCATTCTACTGTTTGAATTATAATGTTAATGATACCGACTGCAGGCCCAAATCAATACTAGACCGTTTGTCTTGAGCTGTATACCTGGACATGTGTAATATCCCAGTGCCCATTATTTGGCTTTTGTACCAACTTGCACATTTTTAATGGTGTCATGTTTTAATAATTGTAGTCTGGTGTTTTTGGCGTCTATCAAGTGAAAAAGCAGTAAAAGAGATCGTTATCAGTAAGAGGGTGATGGTTTTCTAGAAATGCAATGCATTTTTGGACTCACTTTCGCAATATCTGCCTCCCTTTTTTTATTTTATTTTTCAAGGCTTTTCAGGCTTTTCAAACATGCAAAATTAGGTTGTGAGTGTTAAAGCGAAGGAGAAAGAAGAAAGGCAAATTTGACAGTTGTACAGGACTGCCACAGAAAACAATGACAAGCATCTCCTAAAAATTACATTCTCATACAACTAAACTGCCCTCTCAGTGAAGTTCTGAAGAGAATGCATGGATTATGTTTGCTTGTAAAATATCAAAAGACAGTGATGTTGGTTTATTGCAAACGTTACATACATTACTTTTACTTACTTACTTACCTTTACATTACTTTTAGCAAACCAAGTGGTTTTTATCTCCTAACGTTTCTCTAACCTTAACAGTGTTTTTATGCCTAAACTTAAACTTTCCCTAACTTTAAGCAGTTTTGATGACTGATGGTAAGGAAACTGGCTTATTCGCTGCCCGATGCTATACAAGATTTGTTGATTAGAAACGTATTTGTGATACGTCAGAAACTAATGTGTCATGACAAAATACACTTTCCCCTAGAGGTACTTAGGCATGCAGTTTAGGAGAATGTATGTATGGGAATGTCATTTTTATGAGACAGGGTGGGACAAGCACATGAGGCCGTTACACCTCCACACCACCAGGGCCCTGTTTCTGTTACACCTAAATGGAACTGAACCTCAATTAATGTCATCAGTAACTATCTCATGTCAACATGGCTGCTGTGAAAAACATCTATTATTGCAACACTGGCTGTCTCTGCTGAACGCAAAATATCTACTATAGTGTTTATCACCCAGTCCTGCATGTTTTGGCTCCAGCCTTACTCATGCACACCTGATGAAATATTTCTTAACAATACTTGGCACAAACAACACAGTTGTTGTCTGGAACATTTTAGTCAATACATGCTGCTCCCAGATCTCCAAGGTCTTCCCTTCCTTGACTTCCATAAGGACTCCCAAGGGCAACACTATGCTGCAGAACATTTTGATTATAATGCTTACAACAGCAAAATAAATTCACCTGCGCTAAAGGAAAGGTCATAGGCTCACCACAATCAAGAGGAATCTCCCTTTAGGGAGAATGATGCAGTCACTGAATATCACAGCAATCCACTGATTGCCTTTTTTTAAATCTCTCTAATGTCTGTGAAAAGTTGATGTTTTGATCAAAATGTGGTGCTAGAGGGAGGGATCATGAGCTCACCAAAACTGGCAGGGTTCATCCTCTGTGGAGCATAAATCTGCTCATCAAATTTCATTGCAAATTGCTCAAAAGTGTTGAAAGGAACGATGAATGTAGGCAGTTTCTAAGGATGAACGTTCTGCTTGGAAAACTGCATTGTGTGTTTTATGTCATATACCCTTGTATCATTTTGTGTAACAACATATTAATGAAACCTGCTACAGCAAAATCAATATTTGGCTGTCCTCTGCCCCCTCTAATTATTTTGTTGAACATTTCAGAATGAAACCGGCAGCACTAAAGTCAATAAAGGGCTATTTGAGCCACGCCTGAGGTTACCTTACTGCAATTCAGTTGATTTGGTATGTTCAGTAGCTCTCTTGGCCTCTGAGCAATTTCCAACACTGAGATGTGTGCAAAAATATACATTAATGTAGGCATTTTTTGGCTTTTTGTTACAATCGTTACCATGCAAGTCACAAGGAAATGGCATTTCTATAGTCTTGCCTCCATAATGTTGACACTCTGGATGTTGCATATTCTGTGTAGCTGGTGCAGCAATCCACTGTGAAATAGTTTGTGTAGAATTTGAATCTTCTGATCATCTCTCTGGGAAACAGGAACGCACCGCTGTATCATCTGATGATTTTTTACTTATTTATATGAGAAGAAGAGCGGAAGAGGAGGATTGTTCAGCTGATATATACAAACACAAGAAGGTACACAGAGCCACATGGAGAGCAGATCCAAACTAGGAGAATAAGCAGACAGCAAAAGGTCCAGCAGCTTGAAGAGAAGCAGAGTGAATGAAGAGGCAATCATAAGTGTTGTTATGTTTACCATCAGAGGGGGAGACAGGGAGAGCAAGAGCATGAGAGAGAGACACAGGCACATCAAGACAGGACAACCAGCAAAATAATGAACAGAGAAGCACAAAGACAGTCTGAAAAATAATGAGGCAGACAGAGTGAAGGAAACAAAACAAAAAGAGAGTTCTGCAAATCTGATCAAAACTAACCGGAGTAACAATAAGAGACAGAGCAAAAGAAAAATAAAATGGTCAGCAACGTGCCTGCGGCCTGTGTTTGTGTGTGTGTGTGTCTGTGTGTGTGTGTGTATTATCTTGCCTGTAAGTATACATGTGTTATGTCTATGTATGGCTGGAAGTGTGATTGTGTTGGTGTGATGTCATACTTTTCATTATGGAGCTCTAACAGGTGTAAGACACACACACACACACACACTTGCATAACCACATCTCTTCGATGTGCTTTTGGAAACAATGGAAACTGACAGCAGAGATGGGAGAGAGAGGGATGACAAATTTTAAAGTATCCTCATATGCTGAAATGATTACATTTTGCGGGATGTAATCATCTGTCATTTAAAAAAAAAAATTGAGCTCCAAATATTAAGGGCGTTCTGTTTTCCTAAATGGTTGCACAGGGTGTGGGGTATGCAGCCTTTCTCTAATTTTAAAGCGCTTGCCCGAGAGGGAGGGATTTCTCTCAGTTGGAGGCTCTGCATTGATGGCAGGATATTGGCTTTATATTGCTCTATAGTTGCATTGGTGATGTTTCTTATTAGAATGCCACTTCAGATTAGAGTTGAGCAAACTACAGCTGGTAATCATGATGCCAGCACTCATCAGGCAAACGGTCCAACACTTGCTCCAGCTCTCACAATTACAATCACTGTATAAGGTCATGCTGCTAATATTTGGGACACACACACACACACACACACACACACACACGAAAATGCACACAAACAAGCAGAACGACATCTCACCATCATGTTACGAAATGGCAAATGATTAGTTTGTAATGTCTCTGGATGAAACGGTGAAATCGAGGCAAAACAAAAACACAACTGAATTAGATAACAGAGTCATCATGACAACTAAATCAATCAGTCAATCAGTCAATCAAAACTGTCCTGAATGTGGTGATGTGTGTGTGCTGTGTGCTTGTGTGTTGTCTTGGGATTTGATTGGGACTGAGTGTATTTTTTTCCAAAGCAACTACCGATTTGACTATCAAAATAAAGTTCATAAAAGAAAATTATTGTCTTCTTCTTCCTCTGGTTTCATGACAGTGGTAAAGTAAAATATGCAGTTTTTCTTTAAAATGCATCATACCATTTCCCCATTTCTCTAATCTAATTGGAGGTTTTTTGGGATTTACTTTTGGAGTGGCAATATCTGGTTCTGTTTTTGAAAGATTTTTGAGATGTTCAATTTATCGGACATGATATGAGATGGAAATATCAAGAGCAAGAATAAATACACTGGGAACTCTTTGTGTTTTTATTTTTCCGGTTTGGTTTGTTTATACCAGTGTGTTTTACATGTCAGCATCCATGTAGGTCTTTGCAGCTCCCTGTGCAGGTTGGATTTAACTGTGTGTTGCTCTCAGAGTCACAGAGTGTGTACCAGCCAGCAGTTAGACCTGAAACTGAGATCTGAGTTATCTGCTGTATTATTATGATTAGTAGCCTCGAACCCTCTGCACATTTAAATGTCGACGTGTTGCCCTAAATATTATCAATCAACATCTCTCCTCACATGGCCTTTCATGTCCCTCTTCTTCTTTCTTCTCCCTTCCACTTCTCTCTCACCTCCTCTCCTCTTTTCTCCTCCACTTATCGCCTCCTTGTTGACCATTACTACCATAAAGACATTAGAGAGGTAACCACAGGAGACAGGAGCCATAAAACACACATACACACACACACACACACACACATACACATACACACACAGGAAGTTGTGCAGCCCTAATGTAGTATAATAAAGCAGATAAATTGAGAGAATCCAGCTGATATGCAAGAGTCTGGAAATAAGACTAAGATAAGACGGCCAACAACGCTTCAATATCACATGAAATTTAGATAAAAAAAACTTCTCTGGGTGTGTGTGTGCATATGCAGTAAAAATGACCACATTATCATTATTGATGGGCCTGAATTATATTTTATGGAATCCTTTTATAGCATCACCATATTATTAGCAGAAAACTCTTAATTGGTTAATAGTAATTAACTATGCTGACTAATCGAAAAGAAAAAAGATTCCACATGATAATTCCTCTGAATATGAATGCAGCCACGCAGTTCAATATATGAAATGCAGTTATTGCAGGATACTATCATAACTATTCAGTTAAAGTGGAAGGAATTGACGGATGACTGTCATTTTCTAGCAGACTGAATAAACCATCTGGCTGCATAACACAAAGGTTATCAGCATATTATTAGGTGGAAAATCAACTATTATCTTATGGCTTAAAAATTAAAATGAGTGATCCCTCTGTTAGGGAATTCAAGTTTCATTCATTTCATTTCAAACATAAATCTTTGTTGCTGATTGATACTGTAGATAATAAAACATTTACACTTCTTCGACATGGTAATTTTTCTTTTTTTTATTCTGTTCATTTTGTGTTTGGCCGTCATCTCTGACGCAAAATGAAAAGGAAATCTGCACATCTTCATGCTGGGGATCTATATATAATTGCGCTGATACAACCATCAACAGGGCATCGCTGGAAGCTTTCGATTATTGTGGTTCCAAAGAGCCAATTTGTATACATGTGTGGTGGTGGGTGGTCTTAGCGGTGCTTTTTCTAAAAGGAAACACCAACACATTACTGTCCACAGTGATCCACTATGCCCTGTAGGATGACTGCTGATTTTTCAAGCCTTGCAGCCACAAGCTGCAGACACCGGCCATTCATTGGGTCAAAGTTTGTCTTTGAAAGCAGAGGTGTAAGAACATTGAAAGTTATAACTGCTCGGGCATCCTGGGGCTGCGGTGATGGTGTGCAACATATAGCTACAATGACTTGCACCCTGTCCTCCACTGCCTCCCACCTGTGTTGTACAGACAAAAGTTCCCAAAAAGTACTGTAAAAGTAAAGGAAAGAAGGAAAGAAAGAAAAAAGTTTGCATTGTCAGATCAGCTGATTAACATTTTCCAAGTAGTCCTCAAGGTCAGAACAGAACACAGTGGGGGGAAAAAACAAGCAAAAATATGTACAGCAACTAAAAATGTAAGTGAGAAACTGAAGAAAAATATCATGATTTATGAAATGTACAGTAAATGAGAAGATCTGACAGAAAACAAATCTGTGAATTAACAGCATTTATACAGGATGTAGATAAAAGGGAATCATACTCAGATTCACTTTGTCTCTAGAAGGCCCAGTAAGTATTGAGCGGGCATAATTTGATGATTACATGATGATTGCAGAAATGATCGCTGGCTGTAGGCTTATATGTAAACAGCATTTTCCATATTGATTTGCCCCTTCTTTCTCATCCATTTTCCAATGACTCAAGCAACAGTAATGAATAATGGCCATCCAAATACTGTGATTGTTAATGCTGCATTTACCAGATATGAGAAGGAAGGTAGAGGTTGGAAAGTTTCCCATCAACACCACCTGCAGTTCACATCACACCTAAAGTGAAAAGGAAAGCAAAGTTATCCGACATTACAGTTCTTCAAATTTGCATCAAAAGATAACACTATTAAACCCTAATTAAACTAGCTGAAACTTAGTTAAAATTACTTCAACCGTAGTTAAAACTTAGCTTTAACACAGTGCTGTATGTTCAGTTTTTAATACTATAGTCATAATTGAATATTTCATTTGCGACATCTGCATCTAGTTTTTCCTGTGCAAAAATCCATGCAAAGTAACTCATTCAGTCAAAATTTAAAGGATTTCCTTGATGTGCTCAACATTTTAAATCACATTATATTCAGATTTCTTTTGATTACATAGATATTTTTTCATTTTCAGAGGTCTCAAGGGCCTGGCCCCCCTAAATATCAAAACTTGGATTTGCCTTTGCCCACCAGCATTGGCTAAAAGGCTCCTCGAGTTTGTATCTGTGTTTATTCTATAACTCCTGCCTCATACAAACCCTGTGACTATCCTCTGATATATGCTGGGGTCTCTGCTCTGCTCCTACACACTGGTGATTCTGCTCTTGCTGCTGCATTTGTAAGATCTTGTCACGCCGGACTTGTGCCCCTGCTATCGCCACGACAACCATGAGAGCTGGCAGCTTTGCCGTCACAACAGCGCACTGACTACGTATGCAAGTGTGAGTGTGTGTGTGGGTTGGTGGGCTGGCCATGGGGGGTATGACCGGCAGTGCTGCCTGGCAGAGGAACTAAAAAAAAAAGTAAAGCTCAAAGCGAGATAGGGTTTTGTGATACTGGGTTTAAAAATGTGCACAAAGTTTTGTTTACAGCCGCTTCTCACAAATAAAGCTGTTTCCAAACAAGCTAATGTAAAGTTGTGATGGGCGGGTGGTTATTTCACAGCCACCACAGACGATCAAGTGATGTGTTGCTGCACATTTCATCATGCACAGACCGATGTATTTAGCTTTAATATTTCATGAAGCATGTAAAACCATTTTGACTAATGCCATGTTTCCCGTTGCTGTTTTGTCAGGTTCACCCATCATTCACTCCAAATGGTTTTACTGGTATTATGAAAAATTTAAAAACGATAATTGACCTGTCAGACTATTATTACAGTCTATGATGAGGTGTGCGGCAGACTTAAACTTGTGCTCCTGTACTAGCTGTGCACAAGACAAGACAACACACTGTTAGAGAGCAATGTGTTAGACTGCTTGAGTTAATAGAGCAATATAGACAAAACAACAGCTGCATCATTACTGAAACAGCTTCATTCTACCTTCATTTGTGGTGAATGAGTATTCGGTGAGGGGAACACTTGAGATAAACTGTAGAACTGAAGTTAATTTGTCCTCTTAATTGTTTTTCTCAGAGGAATTTGCTGCTGTTGCTTTACTGATCAAAGGTCAGCTAAGTTTTAACAAATGTACTATAATGGTCCTACTTGGGCTTTTTTGTCAGCAGTTGTGATTATATCAACAACTCATAAAGGAGTGCGTCTCTGATACGATCCAAAGGACCTTTTCCAGAGTGATCCTACTTGCCACTAAAATACTTGGTGAAGGTTAGATGGTAAAGGTCAGGGTTAAGGTTACCAAACCTTCGCTGATGTTCATGAATATAAGCTTGTTAATGTCAGATACCTAAAAACGAACACTGCTCCAGCTTGGATTTGAACTTAGACATAGGTGTCAGTTGGGTATAGCAAGGTATGATCATGGCCATGCCTTAGGATCAGGTTTATACACACAGTATGCACAAAATATACACCATTCAGGCTTATTTGTCATATATTTGTCAATAGGTCCATAATATGCCTGTTAATGAATGAGGGTCAGTGAGTGATCTTGGACATTCCTCCATGATTTTCAACATTATGTAATGGAATCATTTTTTTCTCCAGCTGCTTTAGATAAGTGGCCAGCAGCCTACAAATGATGTCTGTGATTGTTGGTGACAAATGAATTCAATACAAGTTACTGAAGACTTCAATCAGCCTGCATGGCCGGGCCCTACCTAGCTCTTTGAAACTATAAAATTTGCCTATTTTGTGCCAAATTTGCATCTTGTATTGTTGTGTTGCCTGAAATTAGCATGTCATTCAGTTACAGTTCTTTTTTATGTCAGGTTTAAATAAATGACTAATGATAATTAGACCTCTGATCTCTGTCCATGGTGCTGAAATATACGCCAAAATAGATATGATGAAAGCTGGTCCCTCTGTTGCCCATCACATGCAAAGATTGGGCATTGTGAATGTACGAGAGCGCTATATGTCTGTTAAAACAGTTTTCAATAGCATAGTCGTTCCTTCTGGCTGGTCAAGGACTGAATCATGCAGTAAATATCTTAAAACTTCAATTAACAACCTTTTATTTGCTTCAATCCTTGAATACCACCAGCCCATATTTGGGACAGGCATCTATCTCTGATCTCTCTGTCTCTAATTCCTTTTGGTCAAAGCCCTTGCTCAGAAAAGATATGAAATACTAACAAATTGTTTATTTAAATCAGTAAGTGGAATTGTTTGCTTGCTCTGTGGTGCCACCTTCAGCCAGTCCACTAACTTAGGTCCTGCCACTGAGCTGTCAATCACAATCCCTCACAACAAAGCTGAAGGGAGCTGCTCACCAGAATTTGAATGCACCTTGAAAATTAGTTTCCTTCAAGTGTGCAAAAATAACTACCTATTTATTACCTATGCTAGCCACTTTCAAGTTCAACAGGCATTTTTCCACATTTTTTGAACATGAAGGGGAGAGAATTGGAGTAAGTTAGCCTTGACTTCTAAGCTACCTAAGCATATTCTGTAGATATTTATGTAACCAATATTTGTGATAGTCAGATATGATCACAACTGTTGACATGAAGTGAAAATAGCACCAGTGTAGTACTTTAAATTCACGATGGTTAGACATATAAGTACAGCTACAAAGGCTAAACTACTCTCTTGACATGAATCAATGTGCTGAATCTTCATTCTTGTACTGTATGTAGACAGACAGGCTGAGAGATGCACACAAAACACACACACATACACACACACACACATTCATGCAGACACATACCTTCAGGAGCCATCTCCCACTCCATGTCAAGTCAACCCGCTCTGCATCCCTCTGTGATGACGCAAGTGATACAAGCCAGAAACTGCTATATATAGCACAGAGAGACTGGGCATCACTTGAAATGTCATCACTGCCACATTTCGATGTAAACTCACCATCACATTCTAAAATATGCAACTTTTTTGGGTACATCGTGGTGGCCCCAGAGTCCATGCTTTGATCGATTCAGATTAATATAAACTCAAACTTAGCTCATAAAATCTAACCCATGCCTTTATTGAGTAGCACTTAATAAGCAGAAATGACAAAAAATACAGTTTTGACATCACAACATTGGGGATAGTTCTAAGTTTGTCTAAAAATGGCTAATGTATGAGCATAAAAAAGAGCACAAGAAATAGCAAACTCATCTGTGTGTGAGCAAAGAAGACAGCACGTACATAAGAGCAAGACAAACCATAAATAATCATGACTCCAGAGAAGTATAATTAATTATTCAACAGGAAACAACCCATTTCTATAGAAATTCCATGTCATCCCCTTTTTTCCTTTTTTCTTGCCTGTCAGATTCCTTGAGGTAAAACTTCTCCCCAAAGAACTAAGAGGAATAGACTGGATGTGAGGTACCTAAATAACTCCCTGCAACCCACCTGCCCTCTCCACCCTCCATTCTGTCAACCTTAGTCCTATCAGAGTTTGTATTTTAAGATGTAGACTGATACGAACAGGTATAGATGCTGCACAGCCCCATGGTGCTATATATCATATATATACAGCAAGCACATTGCATTGCATAAGAGAATCATGGCTGAGATTTTGAAAAGAAACACCCATGCTATACCAGGAAGTGGCCTCAAAGTCACACAGTTTATATTTAGTTACCTCAGTTTATATTTAACTTATAGTGTATGCATAATGCATTACGGCATGTAGAGGGGCTGCAGACATAGCGTTTACATTGGATATGTTCGATGGCATATACACAGGAGCATTCATTTCTATTGCACATGTGACGAGCTGAATTTTTCTCATAAACGGCATTTACATGCACTGTTGGGTTATTTGCCACTTACTAGTAGTCAAGAATATTTGCCACTAACTGGGTATACATGACCTAGTTTTGGGTTATGTATACCCATTAGGAGAGGGGATAAGGAAACCTGACAGGATAAAAATAATAAACATGCGCTGCGCAGGGCATATTTCTGTTCTACATTCATTGACAACGCTTAATATGTCAGTGTTACCTGTGATAAAAGTATAAGACGACAAAAAACACATCTGCTGCCGGCTGCTTTGACCCTCTGGAATGGAGAGGCAAAGCTCGGGGAAATCCCCGCAGATGCCCCGCTGCCGGGTGCATTCTGCCAGCTGTGAGACGGCTGCAGCACGGTGACAGTCCAGGGAATATCAGGGTGGGGAGGAAACCCAATTATTGGGGAGTGGGAAGGTAACACATGTAAACGCGTTACCTGGTTTCCTGCCAAAATCTGGTTTCTCCCAGTAAGCTGGTTTCTTGTGTGCATGTAAATGTAGTAATAATCACAGAAATAACTGAATAACAGAAAAAAAAACATTGCAATAACCGCAAGCGAAAATATCATGAGGCATGTAAACTTAGCCAATGTACTGTTTAACAAAATCTGCAAAATACGACCATGATAAACCTAGCTGCTGCAAGTTATGTCTCTTGGATTTTGTCAACTTTCATTTTCAAGGTCAACACAGGAACTTGATTGCTATTCAAATAAACATTCAGGAGTCATTTAGCGTGTACGATTTGGGAGACTTAAACATAGAAACTAAAACTAAGCTCATAATAAGATTGTCATGCAAAGAAGCTTTGGTTGGGAACATGAGATGACTACAGCATTACCATGGCATAGGCTTCATTTGAATGAAACGTCCTCCAACTTTCTTAGTCTCAGGAGCTATCTGCACATGAAAAAATACTAATTTCCATGACAGCTTAATTAAAATTCTGCTGCAGCAAGGAAACTCCCGTGCTATACAGGGAAAAGCCCTTTCTATCCCCTCTTATTCTCTTCTGCTCACATTCGGGTTAACTGACTCAAATTCCCCACGGGCTGGCAACTATTCTATCGCTCTCTGTCATATATAATCTAATGCCATTATTCCTCTCTGTGATAGACGAGTGTCAGCTTTGACCTGGAGGTGGAATGACACAGAGCACCCATATTGTTTTTTAAATTTTTGTCTTGCTGTACACTGAGCTCCACGGTTATGTCGTTATGTAGACATCAACTTAGAATTCAAATTGGGATTCAGGCTTTTCGCCTAAACTGTCCAAGAAGATTTCACTTCACTACATGAAGGCTGCAGGCTTGACAGGCAGCGCTAATGTTTGGGTTCAAGGCAACATGAGAGAAACGCAATTCTGCTTCATTTGATTTGACTGAATTTGCTGTGTGGCAAATTCTAATAATGTAAATATTGTTACTGTTTAAAAATGTCAGCATGAAACTGTAATGAATGGAGAAAGAGAGAAGAGAGGCGAGGAGGCCCAGCCCACACATTCAGCAGACTACAGACGTACAGGACATGAGCTCTCATTTAGTTTTTCTCCTCAGGAGGTGCTGCTAATCTCATGAAAATCGCTCCTCCAGTAAACAACCCTGAATAAATTGGAGATGGTTAACTTGTGCTAATGCTGTCTGGAAGAATATCACCTTTAAAGTAATAACATAAAAACACGAGACTAACAGTTTGTTTTGCAGTGGTTGATATGCATTAGATATTCAGTCACACATATTGTGCATGGTATGACATGCAGCAAAAGTCTGTGCAGAGTAAAATTTGTATTTCTCAGGTATCTTATCTTATCTCAGGTTAATCAGCATTGGCTTGGATTATTGTCAGACCTCTTAAATGGTTCATAGGATGAAAATCAGAGGGCAGTGGTGTCCAGATGGTCCAGTTTTTTGTGTTTTACTATTGCTGAATGCCTTTTTAAATCTGCCACTAAAAAGTAAAAAACTGAATTGTTAACTGAATAATTAACTGAATACTTAACTGAATTATGTGTAACTTTGCAAGGCAGCCCCAAGCATCCTTCTTTTCTTTAAAGTTTAAAGTCCCCCTCCAATCATTCATTGAGCCTCTTAAAAGCCCCCAAAAATAATCTCTGTTCATTAATATTACATATTCAGAAGTTTTTTCCATGAAAAAATATTGCTTAGTGCCATAAATGTAATTCTAAATCTTGCCCTCATTAAAAATGTGCAGATCTATGAATATGCAAATAGTTTCCGCCCACCTCCCCTCCTGCTCGCACACTGGCTCGTGACCACAGCTCTGTCACAGGATGGTGCTCCCTCATTCTGAGAACACTCATGAAAATAGTTCCGTATTTGATAATCTAACCATGAAAAATTATTTTCTTCAGTGCATTTCTTTCTGACACTCATATTGTTAATATGAAGCAGCCATTTTATATTGGTCTTGTTGTCCACCTGCTTGGTGAGCTGGTGCTAATGATATGGAAAGCCAAACCCCATCAGTAGATGGGACTGGCTGTCAGATCTGTGATGTACCAAATTAGCTGGCCCGGGGTACATCTGAACTTCACATTAAGGGGCATGTACAGACGCCCCACCCTTCAGCAGAGGACTGTGGAAACAGCTCTCTAGTGACAGACACAACTCAGTATAGTCAAGGTCAGACATTTACAACAGCATACTAGGGTCACTGAGGGGAGAAAAAAAATGACGCAGCCAGGGGAGGGGGGTTATATTGCAAAAATAAATAAATAAATAAAAAAAATAAACCCTCCGAATTTTTCGAGATTAAAGTTGGAACTGTAGGAGAAAAAAACTCGCACATTTATGAGAAAATAAATTCAAAAATTCTGAGATTATAAAGTAAAAAAAAACATAGGAAAAATAATTTTTCTTTAACTGACTGTATCTTTCTTACACTGTTATATAAAGGAAGCACATATGTTGACTTTGTGAGGTTGGATCAGCCACACACAGCAGATGCTGCAGCTCGCTGTGTATCAGGCCTGCAGCTGGTGACCTCATCAAATACTACTTTGCAGTCAGTACGAGTGTGTTGTTTTCCTCTGAACAGGCCCAAGTCACAACAATGTCTCTTCACAGTCTGGATGCTTATGAGTTTTTATCACATTATCACTTTTTTTTCTCCCTACAGTGACCCTAGTACGCCATCGTAGACATTTTCGGGGACATGAACATAAGAACAACACATTTTTGAGTGGAGGGGGACCGTTATGCCAAATGTCAAAGTAAATGGGATTTTAAGTTCGGTGTCAAAGTGAATGAGGTTTGGAATTACCATTCATGTTTGCAGTTATAATGTCTTGATCCAGCTCCATGAATTGTTCATTTTTATTATCACTCTATTCACTCATTAACCAATTTTATACAGAGCGATTCATTTGTCAGCCTTTGCTGCCCTAAGTGCTGCTTTCCTGAAGTCATGAGCAACTGGATCTGGACTCTCTGCCATTTCTTTTTTGTCATAATCAATCTCACAAATTCATGCATAATTAGCAACAAGTCAAAAACTATGGTGTTAAAAGATAACAATATAATTAACTGTTAACACCTTCAGCCTCTTAGCTGTATTACTTAGTTTTTATTGATTTATTTATTTAGTAAACTTCCTACATTGTGATAAGAAAGATAATTGGTGGGAACGGATTTATTACCTGGACATACAGTATGTTTAGTAGAGAACTTAACACACTAATGGACAGCACTTATAGCCTACAGCTGGTGTGTGTGAGAGGGAGAAAGACAGTAACAGCAAGAGAATCGATCAAGTACAACCCTGAAGGCCAAGCCTGATTCACAGTTCCCAGCAGAGTCATCAGTTGAAAGAAAAAAAATACACCCCTCTGTGGAATGAAATTTCTAGTCGTATATAAGATGTGTGAATCTGACAATCGCAAGCTTGTGCAGTGACTGGAGAATTGGTGCGATTCAAGAATAAAAACAACCTCAGGCTATTTCCTACGTTGTCAAATCTTGGGCAGCCTAATTGGGCAGTGTAATTGGAGCCGCCTAAAGGAAATTTGGTGAAATGAAGTTGAATTTAAAGAAAGTACAGACACTGCAGTTAAATAGAAGCTCTATAGGCTTCAGCAGTCTGACAACACACTGGGGCTTGAAGTAAATCTAAAAAAGTAGTCAAACCTGCAATAGGCATTTCTTTCACACTCATTGCAAGGATTTTCACTATGCATTTACTGTTCCCCAGATAAGTCAAAAGAAAAAGACAAAATGTTTGATTTTAGTTTTTTTCTGTGTTAGCATGGTGTAATGACACTCGATGACATCTAAAAGAGCTAACCCAATCAGCACATGTAATACTTGACATTGTGAAGGCAGTGGCAATCATCTTTCATGGAGTCAAAGTGAGAAATCCCAGCCTGCTGGAAACAAATGAAGTGATGAATTAATAGTGACAAATATGTGTGCCTCCTCTGGACCTCTTAGCTATGGAATAAATTAATAAAATTGGATTTAAAAAGCTAAACAACTCCTCAACCAGGATACTGTTGGGTATAGACTGTGCCAGAAATTAACATCTGTTAAAGCGTAAAATTGGACTAGAAAACTAAGATTCTGGTGTTGTGAAAGTCTGACTGTTAAATTGGCTGTTATGGAAAAGCCAGACCAGCTGTGTTGAGACAGCAGCTAAGCTTCTGTGTGAGCCAGGAAAAACCCCGAGTGGCAATCCACGGAATCAGAAAAAAATCAGTCCATACAGCTCAGGCAACATGATCCAAGTTAAGGTCCAGCATGGAAAAGACCAATATTTACACTGTCCTTTAGCACAAATCTTCACTAACGCCTTTAAAACAATTTACACTAACATGAACCCAAGCCTCAGCCATTTAATTTTGGATGAACTGTTCCTTAAAAAAAATGCATGCTGGACTTCAAATGCTATACAAAGGCTTGTGTGGAAACACGGACTTGATTTTCATCACAGTGCAGGACCCCAGCATGTGATTAAAAATTTCTTCATGGAGTTTTTGCCTTTAGTGGAAATGTGAACAGACCTGTGTTGTTTTGTGCACCTTGTGCCAAAACAGCACAGATGTTTGATTCATGCATCAGACACTTGGCTCTAGCAGAAGACATGGATCTAGCAGGTCTTTGTCAAAACGATGCTTGAACTATTGAATCATGGAGCTTATTTCTAGAGGCTGTTTTGCAAAGGGGTTGAGTGCTCGGGTGAAATTTTGGCCCCTTCCACAAAATGACCCCTTTTGGTCTCTTTGCAAAGAAACCTTAAGGCCCAGACACACCAAATGGACATCAAAGAGCAATTGGGGACCAAAGCCAGCTGTTGCTTCACCTCACATTGTCAGTGCAGGGGCCAAAAACTTGCACTTGATCACAATGCAGCCAGTCAGGGCTCACCTAATGCTTCTATAATATTTTAATGGCCACCATCAAGGCACACGCTGTACTGTCTGTGGTGCCATGACAAGATCTGTCACACATCCCACTCCTGAAGAGGACATGTTCTCGGAGATGTTTCTAATTACCCCAAACCCAAGAGTCACTCAGTAATCCTGAGTTGGAGTATGCACACTCAGCATCCCAAGTGGCTGTGCCTTATGGTACTCCAGATTTGCCCCAAGATGCATTGCAGCGATCAAGTTTAAGGACACTTGACCGTGAGGCAGACAGGGAGTTTCTGAGAATTAGTCTTAGAGCAGAAGTTCTAAGACTGTATTTTCTTCAGTAATCTCCTCCCTAAGCAGGTGTTAAGCAGGTGTATGGATATGGGAGTCCTGGCCTCGCTGTGACTGAGGATCTGAAGTTACCCTGAGGTTTTGCAGTGCATGATCATTTTTGCCATGGACTGTCAACAATTGAGCCGTGAAAGAAAAAATTTAATTCTCTGGTGTTATGAAGCAAAAAGGTTTTTCCAACATCTTGATGTGCATGGGTTTAGGCATTTATGAACCCTTCTGTGGTCCTCGTTGCTCTGTGTTCACAAAGAGATTTCAAAATGTGATTTTTTTTTTCTAAGGTGTCTGCTCAGATTACAGTAATTGGACAAAAAATGTTTTATTTATATCCTTGAAACTGTACTCTACAGTTTGCACATAGTTTCTGTCTTCAAAGGCCTCTGTGTTCTGTGCTTTCTATCTGATTACCTACCAGCATCAATGACTGAGATACATGGAGGGTCACTCAGACACATGCGGACGGGCACACACACACACACACACACACAAACACACCACCAGACTTCACCAGACAGACTAACTGAGACTTGCCAGGGACAGAACTGTCTCTCCCCATCCTCTCATCTTTTTCCTCCTCCAAACTTTCATCTCACGTCTGACTCAAAACTACAGAATGTTCTAATTTCCCCCGAGGGACCACACAGACCTGCCAGTCATTCACTAAGAATGAAAAAAAAAAAGACATTTCACAATTATCCGGGGCTGCCTATCCACCTGTCTTCCTCTCTCCTCATCGTCATCACCATCTGTCTCGCTCTCTCTTTCACTGCTTAATCTTTGGCCTGCCCTTGTCCTCTCTTATCTCTCTTCCCCTGCATCAGAAGTACAGCCCAAATAGTCTGTTGTGCAGAAAGACCCAACATTTTGATGAAGATAAATACCTCTCTAACAGATGCTACATCGATTATAGTATCTTTTGCCTTGAGTGTAATGTCAGCCCCAGTTGATACTTAATGTGCTCTGCTTCATCTACATTTATAATCTATAACTCAAGTGGATTTTATAGTGAATTTAACAATGGATCAAGGTTTCCATCTGCATTTACCTGGTCAGCCTATTTCCTGGAAAGAGAAGTTGGTCCTTATTGTTTGGAAATGCAATGTGTAGCAGTTTCAGGATCCTCTGTCTCTCTGTCACAGAGGGTTAGATCGTTTTGTGTCTTGTTCTTTGTGATCTTGTGCTGCGTGATGTTTGCACTGGACCATTAACTGGCTCCTTCCATGTCACATTTGTATATATTCAGTCCACATCCACATATTCAATCCACACATCACGCACTGGTCAGGTGGCTGCAGGCAACCAGCAACCAGAGCTGACAGGAGAGAATAAAATACACAACAGAACGACTAGCATTATGTTCAAAATAAAAAGTATATTCATATTAGAGCTGCTAACCTGTCGTGTTTTTACAATTCCTGTCCCACCCTCTCCTGTTGACTTTTTTTTTCCTGTCCCATCCCAGTCACATGATGATGAACTGGCTTACCACAGGAATACCGAAAAAATGTCGGCCTCTAATCTACAGCATCTGCAGTCAGCACAGCACCAGTACTTTAACTTCCCACTGTCTAACTAGTTAACATAGCATACCTCGTACTGTAAGACTCAGCAGTTCTTGTAAGCTGATGCTTTTAATCAGCATAATGGCAAAAAATATGAAAATACCTACCAGCCCACAAGTAGTTCACCAAAACCTAAACTGTCATTATCACTCATCCATATGTGAAAACTGGTGAAATTTGTGGCCACATGAGACACAGCAAATTAGCTCCTGCAGCTCTGAGCCTTCTCCAACAACACTGAAGGGGCCACGAATGAGAACAAAAACAAGGACAGTAAATTACTCCAAACAAAGAACTATTTTTTCCTCCTCTCTATCTCTATCAAAGTCACTGGACATATTTTTCTTGTGTTGAAAAGCCAGCTGAGTAAGCAACTATAGAGTCACAAGTAGCTTAGGCCAGAGCTCTTTGAGAGACAGAGCTCTACATGAGTGAAGAGCAAGAAAAGCTGTTGTGTCCAGTAGCAGTGAAAACCTCCACAGGCAGTTTGTTTCAATTGCAGTGCAAATTTTTGGTCTCTGAAAACTGTTTGGAGTAATTTTGTGGTAATTGTTTGCCCTTTTTGAATCTCAAGAAAGGCCACATCGTTTTTGAGCTGTGGTTGTTAACCTGTTGCATGTTAGGTGGACATACAAACTCAACTACTGTTTCCACTGGGTGAGTAATGACAAAATTTGGGATGCATATTCATGTAAGAAAGTAGAAAAACCTGAGGATTTGGTGCATTTATGAAAGCATAGATAACTGGCCATATCATGTTTTCATGCCAGCATTTAAGTTCTGTTCTCTGAGACACACTGACACCCTGTGGGTAAAAACCGTAATAGTAGAATAATAGAAAATTTCCTAATGCACACCCCAATCAAATACGGTGCACTGCACACTCTCTAATTCAGTGCAGCTTAAAATAGTAGCAATAATAGAACATGTTTGTGAACTGGACAGCTGTGTAATAATTTACTAGTTTTAGCAAAGCAGGCAAAACAGTCATAAAAGTTGGGATGGAGATAGAAATAAGGATGAGAAGTGCAGAGTAGGCAACATGACAGTATCTGCGGAGAGGGTGACTGGAATTATAATCAGAGGATGATGCAGTACATCAAATCTATCATATACTGTAATTATATGCTTTAATCTGGGGTGAAAATTTAAGCAGAAACCTGTCTTAGATGCTTGAAAAAAGGGGTATGTGGGGGTATGTAAGGGGATTTCAGTGTGGGCACCAGAGGAGCTGATGACCACAACCACGAGTTGTCCCAACCTTTAGAGCAGAGGGGCCTAAAGAGGGAGAGAGAGTCCGATCCTTACAGAACCATAGAGCTTTTCTCACTGTTTGCACAGTAAACATATTCAAACACATGAACCTGCTAAATAAGACAGAACATGCTCTCTCTCTGCAGTGACAATGTTTTATTGACGGTCTGTTCTGTAGAATAGAGCACTTTAAATCCCTGAACAGAACACAGCTTCTCTTTCCCTTCTTACTCTGGATAGGCACCAGAACATCCTGTCTGTTTTCTATTTTTACAGTTTATTTTTAAAAAAAAAGTTAGCATGACTAAATGCATTGCATACTTAGCATTTACAATGTAATAATAATTCCCATTCAGGGTTAACACATAGCAGAACTGATAATTTAAATCAATATACACATATATATGGACATACAGCAGAATTATTGTTTGTAGCCTACATTCAGATGATTCAAGTGACACACAGGAAAAGGAACACACACACAAACACGCACACACACACACCTCTCATTGCGTCAGTCTTAGCACTTGGCATGATACTCAAAACACTCTGAATTTTGTCTGTTATTTTTCTCATCAATGTGCAACAAACTACCAGGCAGCATAAAAAGCTTGCAACTAACTGTACCCATTGCCTCAAAAAGAAATGTTACCAATCCTACCCAAGGCATTTTAAGTGCCAGTACAGGAACTTTCCTTCTCAGAATATAAACTACCCGGTGAAAAATAACAGAATTAATTCAAAATGTCAACACGTCTAAAGTTAGAGGATAAATAAAATCTAGGAGCAAAAATCCTCGCCTTACACAAAAACAATGGATATTTAGCTGTTTGTGTGCTTCTTCATATCCAAAGATTTGATAAATATATTTATGGTTATTAATCTCCCACTGCATTTGACACTGCTAGTTCAATCCCTAAATTATTAGGGATTGTAACAGATTACTGCCAGCATCAGAGCCAGCCATTCAGTCCATTCAAAATAACTGTCAGTCAGCCAGACAGACAGCTAGTCAGTCAGTCGGTCAGTCAGCCAGACAATCCATCACCAATCAAACTGGCTGACAGATAAAAGCTCAGTCTCTTATTATACCCCCTCACTTACATACAGACAGTGAATAATTAGACACTCCATATACAGTACTTATGTATAGCCCTACCCATGACTGGCTTAAAACCAAGGTTTTGGCTTCTCAATTCAATTTTGCTGCTATCATAAAGATATTAAGAGACACACTGGTGTCACAATGGTTAATCTTTACACATTTTCTCCAACATCTGATTTGACTCAACAATAATAAAATAAAATAAAAAAATCACTGAAAATAATTGTTTTTCTTGAATCTTTTAAAAAATTGATTTGAGACAGTGATATGTATATAAAAATGTAATAACATAAAATGTTACTGCCGTGTTACTAACATTGTGTGATTTCTAGTGAAATCCATTGGAAACAACCAGGCACCGGTCCCCCCTGGTCCCGCCCACTCCTTATTTGGACGTAACTTTGGTTTTAAGTGACAGCTCAGAACAGCAGCAGCAGTGTATGCAAACTTAAAATCCTTCTTGCTCGTCTGACGTCACAGCTCTCATTTACAGTAATGGTGGCCATTTTGTGTCATTGTAAATATCCAGTTTAATTAGAGACACAAGGCGGTGCAAGTTAAGACAAACAAAACTTGGGGATTTTTTGGGGATTAAGTGTGTTTGTACTTATGGTACGCCTCGGTCTTGGACCCTCACAACCAAATCAAATGAGTCCAGATGCCTCCCTTTCCAATTTGTTCCATACTGACTAGATGTGAACAGAGAAGACAGTGCTGCAGGCCTATAGGAGAGGAGTGGAGCTACACCAAAAAGATGAAAAGCAAATTCTCTGAATGTCTGCCTGTCCCTCCCCGACTGTCACAGTGCTTTAAGAAGAGTCTGTCTAGCTGACTTAGCTCTGTATTACTGTTTGTGATACGTAATCCCCGCTGAATCTCTTAGAAGGGGATGCTCCACAGGAGACATCATCAGACAGCCAGGAATAGATCCTGCCACAGCATACAGGACGGGTAGGACAACAGAGAACACAAGGAACATCACAGGAGAGACGGGAGGTAATTCATGAAAGAGGCAGCGTTTGTGCCCTCAGCAGGTTTACATGCAAACAATATGTGGGCAATAAATCCTCTTCTCTGCCGTTCCTGTCCCTCTCTACTGCATTCCATCTAATAAAAGGCAAAACAATATAAGAATTAAATAATAACAACAAAAATACAAACCAGTATCATAATGAGCTACAGTATGTTGGCTGTTTTAGGCACATTAGAACATTCAGTCATAGAGGGAGGACAGATTAAAGGCCCAGTCCGGAATTTTCTCAGCACATCAATTGCAGTTAAGCACAAATACGGTAAAGATTTGCTGGTGGAAAATAATCTCTTTGTGTCCCAATTACAAACTCCTTTCAACTTCAAGGTTTAAAAACAATGCAGACATAAACTGTTTAGAGGACGGCCACACTGGTGCATCTGCAAGAAATATGACACATCCAACATTAACAAATACTGACCAATCATAAATGAATAAAACAACAAATGACAGGTGTCAGAAATTATGTCTGAGGTATCACCAAATCTGTTAGAGGTATAAATCCCTAATCTAATAAGAACTGAGCTGGCTAATTTACAGTCATCTCTGGGTCTCACCAGGCTCTCTCTTTTTTAGCTGTTTTATAATAATCCTGTGATAATTAATCGGACAATTGAAGGATGGAGCACACAGCTTTAAGTGTAGAATTAGGTGCCTATTGTCATTTCTGATTGGCCAAACTGTTCATGGTGAATCGGTCCATCCAGAAAAACTAGAGAAAAATTGTCAGTCTCAACGGAGAGTAACCTGGTGCATCATCAGCCCTCTCTTTAAAAATCAGCAGAAAACTATTGAAGTATACAGACAGACAAAGTGGCACAGTGTGGCCACCCCCAATACAGTTTAAAAACACATGTGAAATCAATGTTTCACCATGGGAAGCTGTCGGTCCTTAATTCATTTGATGTTGAAGAGTGGGTTGAGGGATTTGTACTCAATTATCCAGACTGAGCCTTTAACAATATACCATATATGATACAGTATATTGTATATACAGTATGTACAACTAAAACGAACACAGAGGAAGGCAACATGCTCCTTCATCATTAGTCTGGCCTGACACAGTGTATCAGTATAACAACAGTGTATCAGTCAGTCACTACTGGTTCATTGATCACCAGTTCCTTTATTGTGGGGTGATTGATGGTTGTTGGTTTTTAATCTATATGAGCATGGTGGTAAATCAGTAGGGGTTTAGTTATGTAAGTTGAGTGATCGTTCAGCGGAGTGTGTGTGTGTGTGTGTGTGTGTGGGGGTGAACTGCATCCGTCATCAGCGTTGTTCTTCTGTTGGTCACATCGTCCATCGCCGAAGGACACCTGCAGTGTTGTGCAGGCTGTGTGTGTGGTTGCATGATGTATGTTGCTGTGTAATATTATTTGTACATGTGTGTGGTAATGTCTCATGCATTATGGTACCGCAAGATGTGTGTGGTAGATTGATAACATTGTTCTTTTTATGTCCTAATTTCATCATCATTGTAATTGGTGGGATTGTGTCGCATGTTGTTGGATGCGTGACATAAAGCATCATTGGGTCTAGTTTGTTTGGGTGATATTGTCTGTGGTATGACCATGTCCTGTGGTATGTGCATGTCCTGTCTGAGCGGTGTGTAGTTAGTATGTGTTTTGCCTGTGTCCTGTGGGCATGTTGTGTGTTGTTGTGTTTGTGGCAGCGTGTGTGGTATGAGTATCTCTGTGCTGGGGGGGCCTCCTGGGTCCTTCATAGCCATGCTGGCCCCGACCATCGCAGGATAGCTGCGATTCCTCCTGAGCCCCGCATTCAACACTGGCAGGCCCCCGCCCAGTGCGCTGTTCCCCAGTCCAGTGGAGCTGAAGGGAACCAGTAAACTGCTCCGGGATGAAACAGAGGCTCCAAGTGGCGAGAGAGTACGGAAGCGCTTCAGTTTATCCACGAGTTGCAGGTTCAACACCTCCGCTTGGCTCTCGCTGTCCGTCTGGCCCCCTCGCTCCCTTTCCGCCTCCCCCCGCACTTCCCTCAGGATGGTGCGTGCCGGCTTGGAGGCCAGGAAGGTGTCATAGTATGGTGGGTC
>OMLB01018153.1:0-17112 GCA_900302555.1 Myripristis jacobus | reverse complement strand
CACACATACTCAGGGTGATGCCGGGTGAATGGGGTCAATAATCCATGGCAGTGTGTTTGGTGTTCAAAGGTGAATGCCACTGAGCGTCACAATTTCCGATCTCAAATAAACAAGGTGCTTAAAAGGATGGTAAACTACAATGCGCAATTTTTCATGAAGATGTTTTTTTTTTTACAATGATAATTGGGTGTAATTGGGTCTTCTCATGAAGCCACTCCATGCTGACACTCCACACCATAAAAGACATAAAGAAATTCCCAAGTTCTCTGGTATCTAAAGAAGATTTGGGACTTCACAAATTGTGTCCAATCCAATCCATAGTCCAATGACACGTGGATAAGAAATGTGAGCTTTTAACCATAGTGGCATACATTCATTTGGCCCAATCTTGTGGGACTGGCTCTAGATCACCCGAGGAAGGGATCAATAAAGGGAATCAATGGGAGCAAAATGGCTTGTGACTAATGTAGCCCTCAGCAGAGAAATTAACCAACAGACCTACTATAAACTACTGGTAAAAGAAACTAAATTCTACCAAGAGACTCCAGTGATTGAAAAAGCCAGTAACTGCAGTGAGTCTTTCCTGCTGAACAGAGGAAAAGCGGGATCTTAGCTTGAGCTGAGCAGCATACGTGACGCAGGCACCCAAATCCACTCTGGAATGCACCTCATCAGTCCATACTGTGTGGGATATGGAGAAAAAGAGAAAAAGAGATGGTCAACCAAATGAAACAGAAGGTAATGTGGGATTAATATCTTTTCATGCACTGTTTTTTTTACACTTTATGCTTGAATTGGAACACTTCCCTCTGTTTCCAGCCTATAATATCTCTCAGGTATTTTAGGCTGTCTGGAAAGTCTGGAATTGTACAAAAGTCACTCACTTGTTCATTCACTGGCAATGCTCAATGAAACCCCTGCCAACTTCCAGACGTTTGAGAATGGCTTCCTACATTTCTCTCTAAGCGTATCCAAACTGACAGCAGTCCAAAAAGTCTGGAATCGCAGCAATTAGTAACACCAATTAGTGATTCCACACTTTTTGGACCATGAAGACGCACAGCCATTACTGTTAGTCATTAGTTGTGCCTACCTGCAGTGTATGAGGCCAGTAGCCCGTGGTCCTATGAGAAATGCCCAGCGTGGAGATGGCATGGCGAGCATACACCTCTGGCTTTGGTACCAGCCAGCCATGTGCTGCTGCTGCTGCTGATGAGGATGATGACGATGCTGATGGTGGTCGTCCACTGGAGGCAACCTGAGAACAAGAACACACACACTATCAGCACAGACAAAGTTGCAATGACTCATGCTCAGGGTATGGGATGTTACCCTATACCTGTTGCATAGATGATAAAGAAACTTGGAAATGATTTGCACCTTTTCATGTCGGCATGCTACTGACTTTTGTGCCAGTTTTAGAATAAAAAAGGATCCTTAGTTCTCAGTTTGAGAAGATTTTCCCCTTCATTTGAGACAGTGTTGTCCTTGTATTCAGGCTTTGCTGAGTCTTTGGGCTGACACCTAATGTTGTTGCTTTTGCATGACCAGCCAGTGCATATGGGTGCAATTCAATCTGTGTTAGTTTAAAAAGCAATATGCTCACTCATAATGCTTCATGCTTTTATCACCTTTGACAAATTGTCTGTGGGTCTACCAGTGTTAATTAATGGTTCTACTGATCTAATCCATGCTGCTGTAGCTTTTAATGAGCTGCATCGGCATGTATTGAACATGATCTCAGAGCTGTTGTATTGCTATCCTTGTAAATAAGGATACCTGGAAAGGAATCAGACTTTGGACGTAGATCCCCCTGCAGCCATACTCAAGGTGAAGAGCTCTGGAGAAGTGATCCAGGTAGCCCTGCAGGACAGGACAAGAAAAAGGGAAAGGCAAAGAGATCGCTGTTATTATGGAAAAATATAAAACAGACACATGAAACATTCCCTCCAAAGAGAGGGGATGAAGCCTTGATGGTACACACCAGGCACCGGGACGTCCCATATCTATCATTAAATTGCAGTTCAGCTTTTGAAACTGGTTTATCCTGCTTGTTTATGCCTCCCACACTGTCTTCAGTTTTATAAACTGCATTGTGGATGTTTTCCTCACTTAGTAGAAAGTCTTCACTCATGTTCGATGAGGTATGCGTGTTTGACCATAAGCAACGCAGTTTTAAAGACTTTGTGTTTCTTAAAATTACAACCACACTTCCTGTTGCTGTAAGTCACAAAGAGGATGTTACTATCTATCTGTCCTTCCCCAGTATTACTTTGGCTCCCACCAAAGTTCTGGGTATGATAAACTCACTTGGTTAAAGGACCATACCAGTGATTTTGAATGTTCAACACAAGAAGTCTGATCCAGCATCACTGTTTTGACTTTTAAATATATTTCAATAATTACATACAGGAAACACTGAATACCGATTATTGGTGTCCTTGATTAATAATAATTGATATCAGCCCTGAAAAATCTTCATCTGTCGATCCTTAATATGGACCGGCACATATCAGGACAGATGAGCACCCTTGTGTGTCTGTGTACGTGTGTGTGCATGCAAGAAAGCGATTTTATTAGGACTGGTCTCACAGTGGAGGCAGAGAGTGTCACTCTTCCAGGTAAGGGCTGGCAGCAGGCTCCTGATGATATATTGACCACAGCCCCTCTGCTGCGCTCCACCATCCCCGGCAGGACCAGCCTGGTCATCAGAGTGATGGCTGCCACGTTCCGGTTCACCAAATCCAACAGGTCTTGCTCAGAAACTTCAATCAGGCTCTGAGGGAAAGCCAAGGACTCGTCGACACAGTTCACCAAGAAGCCGACGTCTTTGCCCCTCAAGGCATCTTTGACGGGCTTGCCAGCCGCTTGGCCCAGCGTGAAGTCGGCTTCAACAATAACAGTCTCCACCCCGTAGCTCTGGGACAGGGACAGGGCAGCGTCTCTGACGGCGGCGTTGTCCTGGCTGACAAAGATAATGTTGATGCCCTGCCGGGCCAGCTCCTCAGCATAGGCTTTAGCGATAGCCTCTGACGCCCCTGACAGGAAACAAGGCCAGATTCATGACTCACACACAGGTCAACAAGCAATAAGGAAGCAGCGACTGAAAGCAGCTGCACAATAGCATCACTACGGCCTCAAAGTGATAGATTTAGGTTTGTAGTTAAAGGGATAGTTCAGCCATTTTGAAATATTTGATATTATTTCACTTTTCCCTTGCTGTTATGTAGGACATTCTCACTGTTACTGAGTGATGGATACTGGCTCAGCTGCTCTTAAGCACATAACATACATAGTCAAAATCTCGATTTTATGACTAAGACATTCTTTTTTTCATATTTTTGTTGCTATTTTTGTCCTTCAGTGCGTGCACATATGTTCACTGAGAAAACAAATGCAGCAAAGTCAATCAATCTGCTTCTGTCTCTGTGGCTGCTGCTGCTCTGGAGCGGAGTAATACAGGGAGTGCACAAGTTACCGGATCTTTCTGGATGTTGGAAACAGGAGAAAATGTTATAAACGGTACGTAGGGCAAAACTATTGTGCACACTCAGCAGTCACATTTTAGTAACTTCACAATCAACACTTGTAAAGTTATGCTAAGCCTTCTTGAGAGGATTATGGTGGTTATTTTTCAGAATGTTAGTTGGGGGCGGGGGTGCACCTCAATGGCAGGAGGCTAACAGTTAGCATGTGGAGCATCCAGCCAGTATCCAGCACTCAGTAACAATGAGAGGAAGATAGCAAATATTCAACTCAATGACTTCAATTAAGCCACTGACCCCCATTTGACGTGGTTTTGTCCTATAAGAATCCTAACATGAAAAAAATGAAACTTGGTTTTTTTTTTGTTATATTATTTAGTCATTTAAAACCTGAGAAAATTCACTCCATTTCTTTCTAAAACATGGGTAAAATGTGATAAGGAAAATGAGCAAGAAATGAGACAAAAATTAGCAAGACATTAAAATAAACACGTTTCAGAATAAATGGAACACTGCATTTGAGCCTTGTCTTGCATCCTCATTTTGGTGTGCTGCTTCTTCCACTCCTGTGGATCCTTTATTTTAGTTGTACCTAGAGCTAAGCACTCACTGCCCTAATCAGTGGCAGTAATCAGAGGAAGCGCACCTGTTCTCTTCTCCTCATTAGCAAGACATTAGTGAGAGGTTGCAAGGAATTCACTGACAAATTACCAGGCAGTGAAAAAAATACTATGAAAGTATTAGAAAATTCAAAAGGTAAAGTTAGAGATTACATTGTCATTTTCAGTAATCACATTACAGTTACTGTTGTAACAAAACTCTCACTGCTTCTGTTACTTGAACACAGGACTTTTTGAAGGATATGATACTCAGTGGGGAGTGTGTGTGAGCTGGAGTGTCAGACATCTTGTCTCCTAGTTTAAGATCAGATCACATCTTATTTATTATTTATTACTTTATATACAATGGGAAAACACACATTCACTTACACATTCATAAGTTTTTAAACCGATTTTTTTTATTACTGAATTCATTTTAAGTAAGGCATCATATGAAACTAGACGAGCTAAGCAATCTGTTGGTACCAAGCATGTCATGCCCGATTGCTGGCAAGTGGGTTAAATATTACAATAAAATTTGGGTAAAGTTTGGCAAGGGAAAAACTGTCACTTCCAGCAGGGTCCCTTGACCTCTGACCTCCAGATGTCTGAATGAAAATGGGTTGTCTGGGCAGCCACAGCTCTCCCCTTTGCAGATATGCCCAACTCATGCTAATCCTGTACAGTTTGGGCCACAAACCCTGCAGTCCACATGTGTTCTTGTGGCCTGTTGTAAAATAGTGTGTTTGTGCAGACTGGGGCCTGAACAGTCTTGGAGTTGCATAAATTGGCTTTGACTGGAAAGCTGAGATTCTTGTGGATTCAATGAGCCACATTTGATTCATGTGTGATGATGTTGGCCCCCATAGCAGCCATTTCATTGCAGTGAGACCATGACATGACATCACTGTATAAAATGACCTGTAGTGACCTTTTGGATAATCACAGCCTCATAAAACATCACATCCACAAACTAGAGGATAATTCAACAAACAAAAACCGCAATAAATTGTAATATCGAATCACAATACATATCAAACCGGCACCCAAGTATTGCGATAGTATTGAATTGGCAGTGACATTGCTTGATTATTTTATTGTGTAGTATCAGTGCTGTGTAGAGCTTGCTGCAGGCCTTACCGTAGATGACAGCCCACTGGCCAAAGCGCTGGGCCAGTCTCCTGCTCGGCATCATCCTGGGCAGGAAGTGCACCCTGACCAAGGCGCAGCAGTCCCTGAGCAGCACGGCGGCTCTGCTGGCCGTGTACACAGCACCCACCAGCGCCAGGGTCTCAAAGTACGAGTTGCATGAGCGAGCGATCTCTGTGTACAGAAACTGGAAGCTGTCCACAGCCGCCATAGTCGACAACTACAGCTCCAATGGCTGTGTGGCTGATGTGAAGCCTGCTCTCTGAAGCTTGATTGCTGGCTGTGAAATCAAACCTCCACGTTAGCTGGCGAGTAAAATGTTAAAGTTAAACATTATGTTGCTGTTACACTGTTGTTTTCTTCAGTAAGCGAAATAAATGTGAGATAAAGCAGAGGTGTCAGGCGACTCTGCAGGTGGAGAACCCGGAAGAACGACCAAAACAGAGAACCACATGGGGAGGGCGCCAGAACTTCTGCGATGCTGCGTTCAGGGACATCGTATTTGGTCACACCGATTCCTGAGGCAGTGTGACTTGTGACTTTTGGCTAAATGCATTTTAGTGTTAGCCACTTTTGCATTTTGTCAGTTTGAGTCTAGTTTTACTCAACAAAAACTATAGCAGTTGTAGTTTAATACGTCAACTATGTTTGTATTTTTTAACAATTCTGCTGAACGATTTGCCATTTTTGCTGTGTAATTTTCTCACTAGTTTTGTTGTCAGTGATCTTTAGACATAGTTTTTTACATTCCTCAGACTTAGCTTTTGTTTTCTCCAGTGGCTTACACATTTGTGCCTCTTGCAAAATTAATAACTGGATCCATTCAACACTGAGCTCAGGAGCTGTGTTTTCACTCATCTGTTTCTGGCATTTTCATCTTGTTTTTTTTATGATGAAAATATGATAATTTGTCATAGCTTTTGTTAACAAAGCTTTACTTTTGTTCAGTTGCCATCTCATTTCCATCCTAGATAGTGTGGTTGACAAATACTTTTTGTCATAGTTTTAGTCAACAATGGTTTATATTTGTTTCAAAAATACATCTTTTAATTCTGATTTCAGCAGTTTGTAGCAGCAAAATCAAGCAAACTTCGTATGCAGTGATATAGGCATATATATATCTACTGGCTCAATGGGTCATTCATGTGAGACTCGGGTGGAAGACCAATATTTCCGACTGTACTGCAAGGCGCGCTGATGTCTTACGCTCATCCCACAATGCACCGCAGTTAACGCTGGATGCAGGTTTCCATAGAGACAGGACTGTCACAGAGGAGAGCAGCAAAATGCTACCTGGATGAAAAGCTTATATTAAGGCCAAACGCAAGGTATCGATTTATGAATTGGCGCATATAATATCTGACTTATATATTTTTTCTAAACGCGTGTTTTCAGGGCTTCATTACGGCTGAGTGTTAGCATATAGCATGTGTGTTACAGTGCAGCGTGTAGCTGCTAGCCAGAAAACAGGAGGAAGGGAAAGAGTTTGGCAGCGAAATGAAAGTGTAAAGCTCACTAAATACAGAAGGTATTAGGGTGTACAACTAAAAACGTCTTCTTATAAACTTAACAGGACATGTGGGAAGTAACTTAACCGGGTGCTTTTTTATTAGCTGCCGCTTCCATCATAAATGGCAGCGTGTTGTCGTCAGTGGGGCTTTTAACTTGCTCACCGGCGGTTTTGCTGTAGAAGCGACACTTTGAGATAAATCTACATTAGCTCACGTTAGTCAACCTAGCTGGCATAACAGACTGTGACAAAAACTACCACTAAGTTATTTATCAAACGCTAAACGCTAGTCAGGGGGAAATTAGCACCAGCCACCAGTCAAATGCTGGTCAGCCATTTAAAGTGGCTGCTAGATTTCACACACAAAATCATAATTTCCCGTTGAGTGGCTGGTCAATTTGACCGTTTATCTACTAGATGTGCACATTTTAGAAAGTTGTCATAAAGAAGTGGTAAACATCATCTTGGAGCTGGGAGCCTGAAGATTGATTTGAGATGCAGCTCAGCTCTGTGTGTCAGGTTATTATAGTCATACATCTGTAACAAACATTGTGTTTTGGTTAGGCGCCTATTTTTTAATTTTTTTAATTTTTTAAAATTTATTTAGAGTGTATAAGGGTTAGAGCGTTATGGTAGGACCATATGATGGCCATTCCTATGACCCAATTATGTGTCATAAGTTGTTGGAGCAGTTTTTGTGTTGACACCATTTGTTACACAGAGTTGGTGCAAAATTTAACCATTTTTGACCACTTGAAATGGATAAAAATGGTCAAAAATTCCTCCAAAATACAACATTAGGACACAGCTTGAGGAACACCATAGAAAAATTCATGCTGTGATTTGGTATCAAAAACTTTGGACATTTGGAGATTTCTTGGATGGCCAGCATTCTGTTGTGAAAATTGCTCAGGACCTCCACCTCCCTTTTATTAGAAATATACCTAAAACCCATACATACTCTGAATGCCCTTGGTCTCTGCACCATTTTATAAAATCAAATGTGTTATAAATAACACATTTTTTGTTTGTGCATTGTGTGTTTTTATAGACATGCCTGCTACAACATGTTATGAGTGGTTTTCAGAGTGGGGTCCGGGGACCCCAGGGGTCCTTGAGGGGTTTTTAGGGGGTCCTCAGCAAAATGAAAAAAAAATTTGACTGTGATTGTAATGCATCTTCTCTTTGGTTTAATCTCACCACAACTTGTCAGTGTTCATGTATGACATGTAAACAATTTACCGCTGTGAAACCTGTGCAAAGTCACACAATTTCCCTCAAAAACATGGGGAACAAGGGGACTAGCAAATTAAAAAACATACCAGAAAATTAGTAAAAACTTACAAAAAGAAAAACAAAACATAACAAAACAAAACAAAACAAAAACCATTAAAATGATCAAAACAACATCTTAAAAATGCTAAATAAAGTTTTATTTACAATGATTAAAATGATATATGTAAAGGTCAGTTCAGCGATGCTGGATCAGATTTCCTGGGTTTGAGTACAGATGTCTTTCACAAGCATTTAATGCTGAACACAAACCTATATATCTCTTGATATAAGAGTCCTTATATGGTAAAGTCAACTTGAGAGTCCAGAACATGAAAAAGTTTGAAATCCCCTGTGCTAGATAACTGAATATGCGGTCTCCCTCCCCCCACCTCCAACTCTGCTATAAAGTTAAGCCTTTGAAATCATCTCTCCCCTTTCCAGGAGCCGCAGCAGAAATGTCTCAGTTCTCCCCTGAGGATGAGGTGGAGCTGCAGTCTCTGCTCAGGCAGCTCCTGACCAGCATCAAGGACAGGATCGCTGCTGCTCCATCCATCGAATCTGCTGAGGAGATCCTGCTGCACCTGGAGGAGACAGACAAGAACTTCCACAAGTACACCTAGCAGACAACACCCAACCCAAACAACACATAAAGAGAAAGCACACACAAATCAAGACCCATGGTCACTTTACACCTACATCTTAACTTTTGTGCATTTCTAAAGTTAAGGACCTTTGTGTTGTGTTATTGTGTTTATAAAGGAATAAATCTTCAGGTTAGTTGTGTTCTGCATTTTTGATATATTTATAAATCAGTCCTATAATTTGGTTTTGAACAATTTGTGGTAGATTAGTGTAGTCTGCCAATGCAGTATTTTATAAAGGCTCACTTCTATTTGAAGGCTGATCCTGAAAATCTTGAATGAAAACGTTTGTATATATTGACACTTAATTTTTTTAAAAAATTTAAACAGTTCAAGCCAGAAAGTGTGAAAAATATCATTAAGTCTCATTTGAAATGCAGTATAATAGTAATAATATCCAGGCAATCTTGCATGAATTCAGGTTATGTGAATGAATTTAGGTTTTGATCAGCTCTACCATAAATATGTTAAAAAAACCTGCATCATCATTGTTTTTTCTGCCAATATTTTGGCAGAAATATCTACCAAAATATTGGTGTGAGCCATGCATCTCCTTCCTCCCCAGTTATGAGTTTGTCAGGTACCTTCGGCAGTATGTGGAGAACTCTCTGGGCACAGTGGTGGAGGAGGAGACGGAGACCTTGGCCAGAGCAGATGGGCAACCCGCTATCGGCCCGGGTCAGGACACCCTGATCTACGCCATCACCCGCAGGACCAGAGAGTCAGCTGAGTGAGTATTGCTCAGCAAATGATGGCCCTCAAGTGCTCAGAAGACCAAAAAACAAACAATCTATGTTTGTAGTGATTAAAAGTGAATATAACCCCTACTCCACAAAAGCTGAGCAGACATGCTAAAATAGTTATAGATTGTGGTTGTGAATTGCCTGCATACCAAAAAAAAAACCCAACAAAAAAACCCCCCAACAACAACAACAGCTGATGTGTTCACTGGAGGAGGGGGAACAGGTTAGAGAAAATTCTGTGCACTCTCTCCTACAACAGCCACAGCTTAAAGTGCCTAAAAGGATGTAGTAAAGATAATGTCTTTACTTTCTCCTTTAGTTCTGTCTGGACTATAAATCCAGTCTTAGTGAGTGTATGTGGCCATAATTATCTCTATCCATCATGTGCCAAGAAGTAAAACTATTTGTCTCTGTTTCCTTATTGCTCTGCAATACTCCATAGCCTCTCAGAGTACTTGTTTTCAAGCCAAGAAATAACTGTTTGGTCAGCTTTCTGTGGTATACAGTCTTCACATTTTAGCAGCTTATTCTTGTGAATGTAAATTTTGTAAATTTTTAGTATCCCTTGAGTTTCAAGATATTGACAGTTGTGGGAATTTTCAGAATAATTTCATAGGTTTTCCCTATTCCTTATATTACTTGCAGAGATGTCAGCACACTTTAATGCTGACTTGCCCCCAGGAAAAAATGCAATGGAACAGCCTTTCACATTAGAATGCACTGTTAATGCTACACAACATTACTTTTAACATAATATTAATAAGACCTGTATATGTATAGCACCTTCCATACATAGAATGTAGCAGACAATACAATAAAAACCATAACAGTACAGTAAAAGTAAGTAAACTAAGTTACAAAGAATACAAAAGTGTAAAAAACTACAGCAGTGACAACAAAACAATAATTAAATTAAAATACATTAAAACAAATAGTAATAAGCATTGTGCAAAGGTGCACATTAACAGCTAGCCAAATGCTACGTGAAATAAATGTTTTAAGTTTTCTTTGGCAGTGGCTTTTAGTGAAGTGTCAAAAAAACCTCAAACCTCAAAATCGCCACAGGAAGCGCACAACTTAATTAATAGCACCTGTGGCAGGAGGTACACTTTTCACTTGGACTTTTCAATGTCAAAAAGAATGTATCTGAATAACACCATGAGAAAAACGTATAAAAAAACTATTCATGCTTCTCTTGAAGGTTTGTGGTGTTGATAGCGTGCAGCGTATGTTCAGTCTCTGCAGGTGTCAGTTAGTTTATGGTTTTTGCGTTGCCATAGTGATGCAGTACTGTTCATGTCCGGCATTTGTTTCAGCGATCCAGCCAATCATTGCAAAGCGGCCTCAATGACACTGTCCACCAAAAAAAGACCAAAAACACCTTGTTTGACTGCCCACACAGTCACACATGCTGCAGTTAGGTAATATCACCACTGATGCCTGGTAGACCACACACACCATGAGATACATGGATTAGCTGTAGCGGTATATCAAATTGTAGATCATCAAAACATGATTTCAGACAGTGTTCAGTGTGAAAACATTTCATCAACTATAAACATAAGAGAAAGGGAGACAGTTCATCCTCCTTACTAAGTCCATTTGGGGAGAGTCTCAAGCCTGAAAATCCACGTTTCCCTCCTTAGCAGTTGTTGGTTAATACTACTGGTGATTCTACTGTGTTCCTCCTTAAGGTGCTCGTTTGAAATGCTTATTGAGCTTGCCTCCCTAATATCTTTAGGGAGGGTGTTCCACAGCGGTGGAGCTTAGATGAAAGAAGCTGCATCCCCAGTTTTCTTATGCTGTTGCTTCAGAACCTTTAACAGTCTTGCAGTGGATGATCAAAGTGGGCATGGAGACTCATAACAAAGCAGAAAAAAAGCAATGTAGTCTGGTTGTCAATCATTAAGAGCTTTAAAAACAAGTAAAGGGACCATAAAATCAATTTTAAAAGGAACAGGAAGGCAGTGTAGTTCAGCCAAACGCAGTAATGTGCTCTCTCTTTTGTCAAGACCTGTAAAACATGTGTTGCAATAATCCAACCCTCTTGAGATAACAGTATGAATTAGCTTTTATGCATCCCACTGATTACAAAAAGGCTGGACTTCAACAATATTTGCAAGATGATAAAAAGCTGATTTTGTGACTTTGTTTATGTGTGGCTTAAAACAAGGATCAGAGTCTAAAATAACCCCTAAGCCTGGTACTTTTAGCGTGAAGAAATGGGCCATAGAGCAAAGACTCATAGCTCTTTTAGACTTGTCTATAAAATTAATTTTTCACCATCACCCAACCTTAAACATATCAAACACTTGTATAGTACCTTGTTTAAAAGCTAACTAACTAGCTAACACTGCCAAAATAGCTGACTTAACATCAGCTGTTGAATAGGAAACAGTGTTTATGTAAGGAAAAGAAATTATTTGGAGTGTCTGTGTTTGTAGGTGAAATTTCACTCAGACACACTTCACTTTTTGTGGACTGGGTGTGGCAAAAGGCCTGAAAATAGTTCTACTACTAATACACTGATGTCCCCTTTCTTTCTATCACAGATACAAGCAGATGATGCAGACCCTGAAGAACACCATGATTGTTGTGGTGGAATCTTTGATCAACAGATTTGAGGAGGACCAGATGAGGAAAGAGGAGACAGACCAGGAGAAGCAGCACGGCCAGTCCAACAGCCACTACACTGACAACTGCTCTGACAGCGACTCCTCCTTCAACCAGGTGAGTGAATGGAACAGCAGGTCATCTGCAGATACTTAAAAGGATACTTCACCCGCTCTGAAAAACTGATATTATTTCATTTCCTCCTAGTTATTCTGTAGGACAGTAGTGCTGCTATCTTCCTGCCATTGTTACTGAGTGCTGGATACTGGCTGGGTGCTCCAAAAACTGTTAGCCTCCTGCCATTAAGGTGGACTTCCCCCTGACAAACATTTATTAAAAATAATCATCTTAATCAACTCAAAGAAAGTTTATGATCACTTACTTCAGCAATAAAAAATAAGACATGAGAGTGTAGGATGGAAAAAACAAGGCTCCAAATCCGCTATGACATATACAAATAGAAACAACATTCTTATAAACTGAAACAAATAAAGCCAGGTGGTTCTTTTCCAAACTCTCTTCGCTCTACTGGCGATAGACTGTCAAACCCCCCCAGCTCAATTACTCCCTGAATTTCTCCCTGTTAACAAATGCAATGAGTTTGCAATGATTTTCAATAATAAAATTACCAACATTTGATTGGTCATCAGCTCAGCTTCATCAGCAACAAAGCTAAAGTAATAAGATAAACTAATAATAATCTCTGATAATTACTGGTTTATCTCATTTGTCTCAATTCAGTGACATTAACAATGAAAAAATATAGCATCTTAAACTGCCTACATGCCCATTAGATTCTGTCTCCTGCCTCTTAATGGGTAATCTCTGCTGCTTCACCTCAGAACTACTGCTGGTAAACTGCTCCCCCCTACAGTCATTAAGCCCCTTGTAAAAAAGAAAAACCTTGACCCATTCCTACTAAATAATTACCAACCGATTTCCAATCTTCCCTTCATTAGTAAGATCCCCATGAGAGTTGTTTTTAATCAGCTTGAAAACTTTCTAAACCTCATTTGACACTTTTGAGTCAGGGTTTCGATCTCAGCACTTAGACTGCACTTGTCCAAGTTTTGGAGCAACATTTTTTAAATATTGACTCTGGTAAAATCTCATTTCTTGTTTGGTGGACTTCAATGCAACATTTGATACTCTATCATCAAATTCTTCACAGCCACTTCACAGCCATTAGCAATTATGAATCCAAGCAGACCACTCTGACTTGTGTCATCTTCTAGGGCTTTATTCTTGGTCCCCTTTTGTTCAGCTTCTGCTCCCTTTGAGTTAAATCCTTCAAAGGAACCAAGTGTCATACCACAGCTATGCAGATGACACACAAATCTACCTGGTGCTCTCGCTGGAAGACTACAGCCCTATTGAGTGCTTGCATCACTGCATTGAGCATCTTAACAGCTAGATTTTTCAAAACTTTCCTCCAGCGAAATAAAGACAAAAGTGAATTTGAAATTTGTGAACAAAGAAGCAAGACAGAAAGTTGTCTCCCACCTTGACTCCCAAGGTTTAAAAACAACAACACATATCAGTTGAAGTTTTGGTGGACCAACTAACTCAGATCTCAAATACAATAATCATTTTAAAAATAATTAAATCTGCTTTTTATCATCTCAAAAACCTGGCCAGTTTGCTTATGTCTAATGAGCAGTTTACTTATATTTAAAAGTCTAAGAGTCAGTTTGCTTGTGTCTAAACCATACTTAAAAACTGGAATTTGTGGTTTTGTTTTAAGTCAGGTCAGTTATTGCAAAGCTCTCTTTAATGGTCTCTCTAAAAATCCCTCAAACTTATTCAAAATGCAGCTGCAAGGCCTCTAATATCCCTTTTCCACCAAAGCGGTTCCAGGGCTGGTTCGGACCCGGTGCCTGACTTAGCACTGGTTTTTTGGTTTTCCACCGCCCAAGCACGGGCAAAACTGGTTCCAAACTGGTGCTAGGCAAGCACCAGCTCCGAGCTGGGGCTAAACAGGAGCCAGAGAAAGAACCGATGACGCGACCCACCACGTCATTGGTGGGCAGGGTTACAGACCCAACGGGCACAGCGAACGCTATAAACATAGACATGTGTCTATGGCTATAAATGTATAGTTAAGCAATACGCCCCGAGAAGCAGTGGGTTACACTGATTTTACAACGGCGTGGAACGCAGCTCAGCCAATCACATTTTAATAATAAAGTATCATTCATTAATAAAGTATCATTCATTCATTCATTCATTCATGTTGGTTATTGTGATTCCAAGCGAACGTCTCGCACACCCACGTCATCACGTTTTCCGCTGACGTAATGACGTGGCTCTGACGTGGCTCTGACTTGGCTCCGGTTGGCTCTTGGCCGGTGGAAAAGCAAACCGGTTCTTTGTTGGAACCAGTTAAGCACCGGCTCTAGCACCAGCACCGAACTAGCACCAGGTTCTTTTTGGTGGAAAAGGGGCAGAAGATGTAAGACACATCTCTGTTGGCCAATTTCAATCATAAGGACAGCTTGGCAACATCCACGTTTATAATATCATATCATGGTAGCTGTTCTGATCCACTCTCCTATCCATAAGGTGGCAGTGATGCTGTTACTTTATTACTGTGAATGTTCGATTTCTTTGCCTTTCAATGGGAGGTTTTCCATCCTCCTCTCTTATGGCACTCCAGTATTGACTGATTTAATTGGTCTGCATCTTTTTCCTACATATTAGTGATTGTGAGGTCAATATTGATGGTTTTCACTGACAGGACAATCTCACCAATCAGTGGAGAGCTTGAGAAAGAGGCTGTATAAAAACAAAGACCTCTTCCTCTTTATGCTGTCTGGACATTAGAATGTGGATACCCAACCCGAACCCACTGGGACCCACTGGGACCCAATGGGTTGAGCTGGGTTTGGACAAAAATTGTGAAATTATGTTTGGGTTCGTGTCGGGTTTGGTCACGTTGGTGTTATTTTAGTGAAAAATGATAGAACTTTTTTCTGTTCTGGGCAACTTCCTATATAGTGCCTGAGTTAACATGATGACGCTGAAGGCAATACTTAAGCTATTTCAGGGGGTAAATGTAACCTAGCAATGGAGGACAAGCAAAATCCCGGGCTCGGGTTGGGTTCGGACACAAAAAAAGAATGCCTGCCTGGCCTGTTCGGGCTTGGTTACTATGCTCCTGTCTTGGGTTGGGCATGTACAAAAATATGCGTCCCAGTCCGCGCTCTACCAGACATCTGGATAAGCAAGTAGTTTATGTTCCTCTATAACACATGCAGTAACAGATGAAACAGATGAAATAAAGTCACCACAACTCACCCAAAACATGTCACGAGAACTATGCAACAGAGAAAACAGAGAAGCATTATTCACCATGCGGGTCATGTGGCTAGCGCCTGTTGCATGGATACAAGCTAGAACCAACAAAGGGGGGAGGGCTTTATCTACACGCTAAATGATTAGCCAGATATTCTTGTGGGCCACAGGATAACATAGAGTCATACACAAGGCCTGCCAGTAGATCAACCTGTTGAGACATTGCTTTCTTACTCTGCTCCATCCTCAGTGGATGCTCATTTGTCAAGGTGCCTTCATGTTCATCTTTTAAAGAGCTCATTTCTCATGTGGTGGTTTCATGGTGATGGATTAGTGCAGACTAGCACTTTCATCAGCATTACAAATGGAGTACAATCTGGGCTGATGTCACATCAGTATTCCTGAAGTACCTGCAGGGGGAAATAATTCTGTTCCAGTGAATATAATGTTTCCCCTGTGAGATGTTTAAAAAAGTTCTGCTCCATTCTGCTCTACTCAAATTGTGTTTCCACTCTGAGGAGGAAAATTAATATATATTTTGCGAATTAGAATCCAAGTGTTCACCTGAGAAAAGTGAATGTTCAACTACTGTTGATTCTATTCTGCTGTAAATTATTCCTTAAGCCTTAGCCTTAAGAGCCTTTTGGAAAATGGGGCCCACGTACATTCCTTCAAGTGGTTTGGGAGTGCCCTGCTGAGGTCAAATTTTAGGAAAACATCACCACCAAATTACTATACCCCATCTCTAACCCTGTACCAACAGCAATACCTTCAATAATACCAGTGATTTTTCATGTTTAGTGTAGTATTAACTTCACATTTCTGCTAATGTTTTAGTCAGTTATAAAGATATGAGTATTAGCTTTTGGCAAATAGAAAAAAACAAAAACAAAACATACAGGTTAAATGCTACATAGGCCATGGAAGGGGGGGGGTTGAATTTTCAGAGACTTCAGACTTTCTTCACTCCAGTATTCCATCACCATAATAAAGTCGTCAATTATCAGTTCTGTGGGTTGTGAATGGTGACAACTTTGTTAGTCACAGAAGCAGAACATTATAAGGTGGCTGTTTCAACCATAAATTCACATGTGAAATGGAGGGATTTTGATTAGCTGTTGTGAAATCTGTAGTATCCCTCCATGATTTGCTAAACAGTTTGTAAAATGTAAAACGCTGTAAAATGTGGCTAAATTGAAAAAAAAAAAATGGGACATTCAAAATCACAGGTGTTGTCCTTTAACAGCACTCCACTGGAAACCACCACACAGTCTGTCTGTGAGGCAGTGGATACTTGTGCTCTTGGATTATGTACAGTGCCACCAGAAGGTATTCACACCCCTTCACTTTTTCCACATTTTTTTATGTTACACACTTATTCTAAAACCGATTTGAGCATAGTTTTCTTTTAAAAATCTACACAAAATAGCCCATAATTACAAAGTGAAAACATGTTTTCAGACATTTTTGTAAATTGATTAAAAATGTAAACATTTAAGCATAATAGGTACATAAGTATTCACACCCATGGCTTAATATTTTTTTAAAGCACCTTTGGCAGCAGTCACAGCCTCAAGACTTCTTGGGTATGTCTCTACAAGCTTGGCACACCTGTTTTTGGGCATTTTCTCCCATTCTTCTCTGCAGATCCTCTCAAGCTCAGTCAGGTTGGATGGGCGGCGTCTGTAGATAGCCATTTTTAGGGTCTTTCCAGAGATGTTCAATTGGATTCAAGTCTGGGCTCTGGCTGGGCCACTCAAGGACATTCACAGACTGCTCCTGAAGCCACTCCTTTGTTATCTT